>CAKNYM010049015.1:105770-136461 GCA_932195095.1 Andricus curvator
TTTGCTTATTTTAATTTCTATAAATATAATTTTCATATAGGATTCTTGACAAAATTTCACAAAATTTTTCAATATTTCAGATATGTCAAATAAAAATTTCAACAAAAAATATTATTATCAACCAAACACTAACTGAGATATTTTTATAATTTCATTCCTAAAATCTATTCCCTTAGGTCAAACATGGTACAAAAATATCATAAAATTTAAAAAATGACCAACTCTTTCCAAGAATTTTTAAAATAAAAATCACTGTGTATCATATTCAAATAAAATTTGGAAATACTTATAAAAGGTATAAATATTTTTCATTTTCAAAATTAATTTATACAGAGTACAGTTTTTATTTGAAATTTCACGACGGTTTTTTGTACCATGTTTGACCCTATCAGGGCAGCATCAAAGAAAAATATTCAGAAAATATGGTCATTAGTTATTAAAATACTGCAAAGACTTACCTTTAAAATTGCTTGTCCTCAAAAAATCATGAGATATTTCTTTATTAAATAAATGTTGTTAAATTTATTTTACAATTATTCGCAATTAATTTCCAATTACAATTATTTCACAATAAAAATAAAATTGTGAAAAATTAATTTCGTAATGTTCAGATAAATATTTTTAGACATTGAAGGTTTCATAAAGTTTTTATATGTTAAGAAAGCATATGAGGACAAGTTAATAATGTTTTGGCTTTTTCTCTTGAAATCCCCAAAATTGTGATTATAGCCTAAAATAGCATGAAAAGAAAGGTAATTATCAGAGGTGAGTATACATTTAAAAAGTTGATTAATTCAGTAAATTAACAATTTTATGAAATTTACAATTTTATAATTAATTCAATTCAATTCTAATATAATTAATTTAATTAATTAATTCATTCAATTTTAATTTAATTTTATAATTTAAAATTTTATCAATTTTATTTTCATTAATTATATACATTGAATTAAAAATGATAATTATTTATTATCATTCGAACTTTGCAATATTTGAAATCGATTTAAAAATAAAACATCAATAATAAAAAATGAAATCACTTGAAAGTGATAAATATTATTAATCTAATCTTAAAATCCCATATACGTTCCTGAAAGTCATAATAAAAAATATTTCGAGACTTCATTACATGCATTTGAAGTCTTTCCTTCAGGTGTCATTCTTGAAAACAAAAATCAACCCAAACCTCCTAATAGCCTACGGAACTGAATCGCGAAGTCGGGCAAGCTCGGCTCGGCCCGAACCATGGGTTCGTGCTCGTGCATTTTCGGCTTTACACGAGGATGGCCGACGCAACGCGTAACAGAGTCTTCTCACCGACACGCTACGTTTGCATGTATTGCTCCCAGATGGGAACGTGGTGGGGGCCGAAAAATCCCACGTTCTGGAGCCTCTGATTCCAACTGACTGAGTCGCCTTTATCTGCACATGCTTGGAGGTTTATTGCTTGTCAACCTCTAAAGCCTATTGTGCAACACCCTTACCTATTCACTCACAGCAGTCGACCCCACTCCTCTTGACGAAGCCTAGTATGTCGACTACTGATCGCGTTGTAATTTTCTCTGTTTCCATAAAATGGGCCCCGAGGGTCTGTTGCCTGAGCCTAGCTAATGCCGGGCACTGGCATAATACATGCAGGGATGTTTCGTCATCCCTGCCGCATTTCCTGCCCTCTGTCGTGGGGTTATACCCTATTTTGCACATATGATAGATCAAGTGGTTGTGCCCAGTTAGGGTGCGTACCACTGTCCTTATATCTTTCTTGGATAAGCCCAGGATTTCCCTAGCTCTGTCCATCCATTAGGTATAACCCAGGATGGATTTCGCCTGTCGGCAACCCTGTATTTGTTCCCATTATTCCCGGTGTTTTGTTTGGAACCAGCTTTTAATGGCCATTCCGACACAGCAAGACGATATTCCCAGTACCAGTTCCGGTACTATGTATTCACTCGCCAACTGGTCCGCCTTTTCGTTGCCCTTGATCCCTGTGTGACCAGGGACCCATATGAGAGCCACATTGTTTCTTTCTGCCAGTTTTTTTAATGCCTTTTTGCATTGCCAAACCAGTTCTGATGTTGTGTTTGGTTTCCCTATTGCAGTTAGTGTCGCTTGGCTGTCCGAACAGATCGTAATCTGTCTGCCAGCAGCGTTTTCTTCTATTAGTGTTTCAGCACAGCAAAGGACGGCCAGGACCTCCGCTTGAAGGACAGTAGCATGTCGCCCAAGTGTGATCACGATCCCTTTCTCTCTCTTGCTGTCATCAATTCCTGCTCCTGACCCTTCATCTCCCCTGGAGCCATCTGTATACCAGATTTCCCCTTGGAGGAGCGGGTTACCATTTGCTTTCCACAGATCCCTGCTTGGGATGCAGAAGCGGAAAAGCTTTGGCAAAGTTGAAGCGTTTTGTTATTTTTTCTTGCCTCATCTGTAGAATCGGCAGTGCGCTGATATCACTCAAGAGCCTAGTGTGTCTAGTCCCCTAAGTCCATCTATTTGCTCTTCCCAGGCGGCCCATCGCCTGTGCCGCTCTAGCGGTTATCGCAACATGTAGGGGTTCCTCACAGATCATAAATTCTATCGCTGCTGTGGACGTAGTCCTCATTGCTCCAGCCAAACACCTAAATGTTAGTGTTTGTAATCTGCGCAGCCTGTCCTGCATTGTTCCAAGTTCCGCCCGTGGCCACCAGACCACGGACGCATGTAGGAGCCTCGATTTTAGGAGAGAAAAGTAGAGCCATGCAAGCATTTTAGGCCCTAGACCCCACGTCAACCCAAAGGCTCTCCTGCACATCCAAAAAGTCATGACAAATTTCATGCATTGGGTCTCCAGGTGCTTTGCCCAGTTCAGCCTGCTATGTAGGATTACTCTCAGATATCTAACTGAATCTGAAAACGTCAGCTCGCCACCGCAGAATACAGGAGCGTGAACTTTCGGAACTTTATAATTTCTCGTGAAAATGTCTAGGTTGGTCTTTTCCGGATTTACCGAGAGCCCTGAGCTATCGCACCAGAGCTCTACAATGCGTAGCGCCGACCTTATAAGACCCATCAGCGTTTCCAGATGAGCTCCCCTGACTAGGATTACAAAGTCATCCGCATATCCCTGTGTATAGTACCCCTCTTTATTTAGCCTTCGAAGAAGGCCGTCCACCACAATGCAACCCCGTGAAGCTATCCCCCTTACTAGGCCTTCACCCCATCTGGTTTCGAGCCTTCTCCGGCGTAGCATGCTTTCTATCCAGCATACTAGCTGGTCCGGCACACCACATCTCAAAGCCTCTCGACAGATGACTTCTGGAGGAGTATTACTGAAAGCACACTCTATATCCAAGATAGCGCCCACACCATACCCTTTTTGTTCCAACTGCTGCTCCAATTTCGCCACAACAGCATGAAGCGCAGTTTCTACCAAGCAGCCTGCCTGAAAAGCATGCTGCTCTCTATGCAGCGGGGAGGCCAAGAGCACTTAATCCCTAATGTACCTCTCGACCAGCTTCTCCAACGTCTTCAGGATAAAAGACGTTAGGCTGATTGGTCGGAAATCTTTTACAGCAGTGTAACCCTCCCTCCCAGGTTTCGGTATGAAGGCCACTCTGCCATTCTTCCATGCCGATGGCACGTATTTAAGGGCTATACTTACCCTACATAATTTCGTCAGAGGAGGGACGACTAAATCCATGCCTTTTTGTAAAAGCGCTGGATTCGCTGGATTCGCTGAAAACCCGGGAAGTCAGCTTCCATCAGGTGATTCAGCGTTGCTTCTTCGTCTTAGGCAAACTCACCATTATCGAGCCTTATGAGCCCGAGGCGAGCTTCCGGATTTTTCGCCAGGATCTTGTGGAGCCTCGCTGTTTCCGGAATGTTTGTCGATTCCTCGCAGAAGCCCCTCCAATCTTCCTGCTTATACTTTCTTATATTTTTATTGTATTCACAATGGGCCGTCTTATAGGTGTCCCAGTCTGAAGGCAATTTAGTTCTATTTGCCCTATTGCACAGAATTCTTGTCTTTTTACGGAGTATCTCCAGGTGGGTATTCCACCATTCTGCTCCCTTTCTAGACGTAATTGTGCTTGTAAGGCAATTGTTCTCACATGATGTTGTCAGAGCCCGCGCACAAAATCCGCGGCGTGCTCCAACTCATCGATGGCACCATAGCTTGTGGGGAATTCCACAAGCCTGCCTTTGAGTTCCTCCTTATATGAGTCCCAAAGTGTAATTCTAGGGTTTCTAATCTTGGAAACCACCGGTTTTCCTAGGGTTAATCGAAACACGATATATTTGTGGTCCGAGAGAGACCCCTCATCGGTCTCAGTCGTCATTTTAGAACTCTATATTCTGCTTGCGCATTCGTCATAATTCGCGAGTACACATACTGGAAAGCCCGTCTATAGAGATCCAACAATCACACTGGAGAGCCCTATAGGGATCCAACATTCATCCTGGAGAGCCCCTTTATACGAATCCAAACATTCATCTGAAGAACACTATAGGATCTAACATTCATACTGGAAAGCATTTCTGTGCAGAGTTGGATTTTTTATTTTAATAGAGCCGGGGCCAGGGTACTTAACACTCGAAAACAAAAAAAATTCCTAATCTATTCGTCTTTTTCTGACATAATTTCTTTGATAATTTAAATTGTGTAGTACATAATTCCTTAGTGGTTCTTCCTTTAAGTGGTCTTAAGGGTTTCCTATTAGGTACTTTTTTATTGAAAATATTACCAAGTTTAGAATTGAACTTCTAAAATACTCTATTAGGTACTTGTGTGGCATCCAGAATAATAATTTAAGTCTGCAATTGCCCGAGACTGTGTCTTTAAGTTGTTTTAAGGGGTTTTAATTACATAGTCTTTTACTGAAAATTCTCAAAAGTCCAGACTTCGGATTTCTGAGTCTTCATTAGGTACTTGTGTTGCAACCAGAATAAAAAATTATTTCCGCGAATATCTGATACTTTGTTTTGAAGAAGAAGCGGATTTCTAACAAGCTCTGTTCTGTCGTTCTGAAGAACAGCTTACATAAATGGCATTATGGTTTAGGTCGACTTTACTATTACCAGTACGGTTTTGCACAAAAATTTTGTTTCCCTTATGGTTAAGTTTTCTATAAACTTTAACTCCCAAAGAATTCAAATGTGAAATTAAAACCTAATTTTGTTAATTTCATAATTTATAATAATTTATTAAAAAGTGACAAAATATCAACTGGAAATGTCGATTTTTTAAACGAACATATGGCGCCCTGATGGCTTGAAACATGTGGTGTGACGTCACCCGCCTACAAAGCCGAAGAAAATACATTGTCAGTTTGATAAAAACAATCCAAATAATTAATCGTCGCCAGTATTCCTGGATACGCTAAAGCCAGTTCGGATAATTTGCCAACAGTGATTACACTTCTGATAAGTGATTTTTTTGCGAACCCTGCTGGAAGTAAATGGATAGTGTCGCAGTCCGTTTTAATAATTTTCCATCTCTAAGATTGAAATGGAAAGAAACGATGTATCTATCTTTATCCCGTATCTATCCCTTCGATTCTGTTCTATCTTTCTCTAAATCGACAATCACCTCTAGTCTTTTGAATCCCAATCTTCCTATCCATGCCTATCCGCCACTTATCCACATGTATCCTTTTCTTTCCACTCCCTATCCCTATCCTAGTGCTTCTATCCAAATGAATCCATCGCTTATTCACGGCTATCTTTTACTATCCGTTAAGCAATCGAGAATCTTGTCTATCTTTTTCAATTCCTATCTTCTTTACCTACCTTTTCTATCTTTTCTGAAATCTAAGATAGCTCTATCTTTTCGAATCCCAGTCTTTTTATCTAAATGTATCCACAGCGTATCCACTGTATTCTTTTCTATCCGCTTCTATCCTTTTCTATCTGTTATGCAATCAAAAATATTGTCTATTTTTCTTAATCCCTATATTCCTATCTAATTGAATCTTTTTCTATATTTTTTTTTAGATATAAGTCATCCTTATCCTTCTGAATCCCACTCTTTCTATCGACATGAATCCTCCGCTTATCCACCTATATCCTTTTCTATCCATTAGTCCAGACATGCCCAACTCGGGGAAATTGCCTTTGGGAACACATGTTCCGCGTCCACCACTACTTCTCCTGAGGAGCACAAAGTGTTTTTTGTTGTATATTATTAAATATTTTACTATCACTGTTTTTTACATTTTATGTATAATGTACAAAAATGTTGGCTGATACTTTTTGTAGTATAATAATCTATTAACATTATGCAAAAGGTAGGAACGTCAGTTAAATAAAAGAAATATAGTTATGAAATCTCAATTCTATTCAGTATCAATAAATTCAGATATGTTTAATTAAATATTATATTTAATACATATAATATGTAATTAGACATATCAGAATTTACTGATACTGAATAGGATTGAGATTTTATAACTATACTTCCATTCTATAACTCACCTTTCTACGTTGTGTATAATGTTAATAGATTGTTATACTGCAAAAAGTATCAGCCAACATTTGTGTACACCATACATACAATGTCAAAAACGGTGATATTAAAATATTCAATAATAGACAACAAAACACACTTTGTAAATTTCTCTTTTCAATCACATTCATTGAAAGGAAATGTAAACATACTGAAGCAAAATTGAAGATAAAATAATTAAGACTCTAGTTACTATTAAAATTTTATGTTGAAAAGTCAGTCGCCCCCAAGCACCCCGACACAGGGGAGAGATACTGGCACGGGTCTACCACCACTCCAGCTCCCCAGGACAAGTAGTGGTGGACGCGGAACATGTATTCCGAAGGAAATTTCCCCGAGTTGGATATGTCTGCATTAGTTAATACAAAATGTTGTCCATGTTATTCAATCCCTTTATTCCTATCTAATTGAATCTTTTTCTATCTTTTTTAAATATAATTCAGCCCTACCCTTCTGGATAGCAGTTTTTCTATCGACTTCAATCCTATGCACTTATCCACGTCTATCCTTTTCTATCCGTTAGCAAATCTAACTAATTTCCAATTTCAACGTTGCTGAGACTCGAGGAGTAAACGCAAAATAATAAGTAAATGGGATGACTGACATTAACCCTTTGAAACATTTATTTTTATTTATTCAATTTATTATTTTAGAATAATAATTGCTTTAGGCTTTATTTATTCATTCATTTATTTAGGCTTTATTGTATCTGCAATATTGCATCCAGAAAACCCATCCTCACTTTTTTCATGAATGCTTTTATAACTGCCTTTATAAATACTTTTATAAACTTTATAATTATAAGATTTATAATTACTTTTATAAATACTTTATTTCATAATACTTGTTAAGTAATTAAACAATCTGATTTTGCATGAGGTTAGAGGTCACATACAACCCGGCACCTCGTGTATATAACACCGTTGAACATCAGTTAATTACAAGTATCATATTTTATATTTTTCTATTCAAAATAAAAATATTTACTTATCGTTGAAATGATCTTGGCGACAATATACTGTTAACATTAAAGATGTTGGGCACATATGTCACGTCGAACAATTTTGCACCATTTTTTCCGTTCCTTACCTTTGGGTATAGATATAAATAATTTTCCTGGATTTTTGACAGAGGTGTTCTTACATTTAAGCACAAAACACTAATGATAGCGTTGTTTTCTTTCCATTTTTATAAAAAAAAAAAACGATTTACGTTTGGCTTATTTCCAAACTTTTGAAGGCGTACTGCGTCGCTTCAATATGGCGGAATGGGCGTGACAGAAATAGGAGTTTGAAATGTGTGCATTTTTTCTTTCCAAATAATAATTTCAAAGAAAGTGTTTTTACACTATACTATTATTATTATTATTATTATTATTATTGATTTTAGAGCATATACTTCAATATGCAAAAATACAAAATAAATTAGTAGATGACCCTGTTATAATAAAATAAACCACAATCGCAAATTCACTTACGTCAGTTTTGCCTTAGTACTGAAATATTAGGTGCTTGTAAATTCTACCAACTCTTAGGGCCGCATTGTGTCTGCAGAGATACGCCGTTCCAGCATGAGTGGGAAACCTGGATAGTTTGTGTGCTAGGTACTCAGCATGTGCATGACATGCTCTGCAGCATCACTTCTTGATGTAAAATGCGGTTACGGTATACTTAGGTGGAAATGACACTATCCTGGCACGCGAAAATAAAACCTTCTGTACCTGAATTAAGTCCAGATGACCTGAAGAAAGCAAAAGTTAGCTTCTTAGACAAGGGCTGATTTTCTACATCTTTGTAAAAGTTTTTGTGCATTTTTTTGTCGAGGAGTTGTTAGCGGAATTTTTCAACCTCTGCTTTCTTTACTTGGGCTTCCAGAAGTGAGGCAACTGAATGGAGTAATGCACTTTCCGCACTTCGCATGTTAAAATTCAGGCTAAGGGTCTCGGCCGCCTGCTCCGCGGCTTTGTAAAGGAACGCGCCTTTGCCAATCATCTCGCGTTACCTGACCATTTTAAGGAGAGGATCTCTGCCATTTGCAACAATGTAAGCTGTACTCAAAACAATTCGGTTATAGGGACATTAGAGATTCAGAAGTCCGCGCCCGCCTTAACGGCATGGGATGTATAATCGCGGAACCGACCAATTGATATGCAGGCTCTTCTGCGTATGCTTGATCTTACGTGTGGCGATATCAAGGAACGAAAGCTCATTCTTCGTCCATTGAACCACCTCAAATGAGTAGAGTAGAGCCGGAACGGCAAGCATGTTAGTCGCAGATACATTGTTCAATGCAGACAGATGTAAAGACCAAATCTGTCAAAGGAGACGCTTGTATCAGCTTTGAAGATCCTTCTTCACTGATTTTATGTCCTGCTTGCAGCTCTCAGGCACGCTTAGATAGAGGTAGGTGTCTCCAGCGTCAAGGTGTCTAATAGCACTCATATCCATGAGCTCAGGGTCCTCGGGAACGTCCAATGCCAAGTCCATACGAAACTCTTTTGTGTACCTCTAGACCACATTCAAAGCACTCTGAACCTGCCTTGCACTAGAATATGTAATAGAATGTTGTCAAAAGGATAACCGCGGGATTTCACCAGGAGCGGCGATATCAAAGGCCGAAAGCTCGTTCTTCGTCGATTGAACCACCCCAAACGAGTAGAGTAGAAGCGGGACGGCAAGCATGTTAGTCGCAGATACCTTGTTCAACGCCGACAGATTTAAAGACAAAATCTGTCGAAGGAGATGCTTGTATCTGCTTTGGAGAGACTCCTTCGCTGAGATTACGTCCTGAATGTGGCACTGAGGCACGCCTAGGTCCACAAGCTCAGGATCCACAAGAAAGCCCATAAATGCGTCCTCGCTTCAGATGAATCTTGGCACACTTGTCCAATCCAGTCAATACCAATCATGTATAATATACATGAGTGACATTATGCATTTTCTGATGTTGAAACTTTGACCTCCATGGGCGATGGTCAAATATCAATCGATTTCAACATTTTTTTGGTCTCGATTTGTCTTCCCAAGCAGCAACTTTACCGCACTATTACGTTTCAAGTTTCAAAAATTCGGGGTTTTTGGTCCACCCTATTATAGACACCCAGACTTGGTAGAATTTTTAGTGAAAAGTTACCGCATAGGAACTCCTTAAGTCCACTTGAAGAAACTGCCTGGGATACTTACGGAATAAATGTATGACTCCGGCTATCACACAAGGGCCTAATAAAGCCTGTTGAAAATCCGCTTCTGGACTTCATAGAATTTACAAGCACCTAATATTTCAGTACAAAGGCCAAACTTACGTAAGTGAATTTGCGATTGCGGTTTCCTATGGATGAAAACTCGTAATATTTTATTATAACAGGGTCATCTATCATTTTTTTTATTTTTGCACATTATAGTGTATGCTCTAAAATCAATAATAATAATAATAATAATAATTAATAATAATAATAATTAATAATAGTATATTGTAATAATAGTATAGTGTAAAAACACTTTTTTTTAAATTATTATTTGGAAAAGAAAAAAAGCACACATTTCAAATTCCTATTTCTGTCACGCCCATTCCGCCATATTGATGCAGCGTAGCACGCCTTCAAAAGCTTGTAAATAAGCCAAGCGATTTACGTTTTTTCATAAAAATGAAAAGAAAACAACGCTATCATTAGTGTTTTGTACCTAAATGTAAAACCACCTCTGTCAAAAATCCAGGAAAATTATTTATATCTATAACCAAAGGTAAGGAACGAAAAAGATAGTACAAAATTGTTCGACGTGACATATGTGCCCAACATATGTGGATAAGCGGAGGATTCATGTCGATAAAAAGACTGGGATTCAGAAGGATAAGGATGACTTATATCTAAAAAAAAGATAGAAAAAGATTCATTTAGATAGGAATATACGGATGAAGAAAAATAGACAATATTTTGGATTGCATAATAGATAGAAAAGGACAGAAACGGATAGAAAAGAATAGAGACGGATAAGCGATGGACTCATTTGGATAGAAACACTAGGACAGGGATAGGGAGCGGAAAGAAATGGATACATGTGGATAAGTGGCGGATAGGCATGGATAGGAAGATTGGGATTCAAAATACTAGAGACATAAATTAGTCAAAGTAGGCGACATGGACCTACAAAAATTATGGGCAATTATGCCCTTTTGGAGTGCCGAACTTTGACACTTATATATTTTTGGAATTCCAAACTTTGGTGCATCTGCCCTTTTGAAGTGCCAAACTTGAACACTTATGACTTTTTAAAGTGCCCAACTTTAGCACTTATGCCCTTTTAGAGTGTCAAACTTTGAGGCTTGTATACGTTTTTGGTATCTCAAATTTGAGCCCTTATGCCTTTTGGGAGTGCTAAACTTCTAGGTTTGACGCGCAAAATGTACGACGGACGGACGAACGGACACCCGACCGAAACTATACGTAATATACATTTTAGTCAGTAATATACATTTTAAAAACCAATGTTTTTTAAACTAATTGCAGTCATTTGGGTCTGCAGGTTTACGAAGTTTAAAGGATCATGGAAATAAATTGGCACGGTTAAAATAACAACGAAACCTATTATAAATAAAAAAAGCATTTTTTACAGTGTCAATATATATTTTTTTCATTCCAGTTCCAACCGGACCTTGTAGTTGTTTCAGCTGGTTATGATGCTGCGTTAGGTTGTCCAGAGGTAAAGTAACAAATTATTAATCTCTATATTTTTGTCTTAGTTTAGCTCTGAACTATTCGGTTTGGGGGGGGGGTGCTAGAAATTTTGTTTGATTACATAAGAATGACTATTGAAATCTCTTACAAAAACTAATCCGAACCTACATTTCAATCCATTTCAACCAGTGCGTCCAATACGAATGAATACGAGGCTTATCCGTACAGACATCTTACACTTAGAAAATATTGATTGCCGGTCGCTCGACTCTCGAGCCGCTGGCAAGTCGGAATAGGCGGAGGCCGCCAAACGGATCAACATCCTTTTCAGAATTTTCAATCTTCTTTAACTTAAGATATAATTTTTATTTTTACAAAAAGAAGCATTTTATTATAATAAATATTTACATTCTTTAATTAAAACGCAATATCTTTCAATATCCTGCAGTATCTGTATCTTGTGGAAATTGCTTGTTTTATGCGGAATAATTATCTTGTGATAATCTTTGTGGTTACGAAAAATTTCCCGTGCATGATCAGCCTTAGGATTCGCGAGAATCCCACTGTCGATCTCGCGATTGGTTTTGAAACTGATTTTGTCGATTTTGGAATGTGTTTTGTCATTGGTCTGGACGTAGCAAATTCCACTGTTGATTGTGGATTTTGGTTGATTTTGATAATTACTGATTGGATGTTGCCCTGCTTGACGCCCGGCGCCTATTCCGTTCTGCCGGTGTATCGTGAGTTGAGCGACCAGCTGGATCTTTGCCGCAAAAATCTTTAGTGCACGTCTCCACAAATGATGTCCTATTTTGGAAAACATTCAAAGAAAATTTTGCGAAATTTCAATTTGTTCCCTTCCTTAAATTAAGCAGACTGGAATTTGAGAATCGCAAATTTTGCAAGAACGGAAAATACATCGGTTTTATTTTTTCGCGGAGTTAGCCACTTCCTATGATAACCTTAAAATGTTGTTAGTTTTAATGTATGTCTCACCATTTTCGAGGTAACTCAAAATATTTAATAACACAACTTTTAATTTTTTCCTTTTTTTTTGTTGCGAAAATCAAGAGTAGCTTTCAAAAGAATGAAGTGAGATTGCTACAAGGCAGATATTTTGAGCTTGTCGTGATTGATCTTTAATATCCACTGCAAGTTTATCTATCAACTTTCAACTATTCATACGTTGCCACACCGAGCGTGGAGAAGAACTATGTGAGAAGCGTAGAGAGTATGTTCGATGATGTTCTGAGTGGAAGGAGGGCCAAGAAACCTAGCGAAAACCTTAGAGTTCGGAAAGAGAGTGCTCCAATGTTCGTGATTCATGCAAGAGCTGTGCCCTCATCAAGAAATACACCTTCATCTAGCATGATAGAGAAAAATGTAACGAATGCGCAAGCGAGGTAAATCTGCAAACAGCGACTGACGCTAACGAACCTACTAAACACTTTTGGCGTCTTCGACCGTGTTTGTTAGCAAATTATTGGGCCTTGAACTTCCTTCTTATGACTTTGATAGTAATGCTGGCGGTAGCATTACCACTGACAAGGTTTCCCATACCAGAGAGGCAGAGACCGATTACCAAAACCTACAAATATTATGGAGAATATAAAGAATATTTCAAAAAGATCGTCGGTTCCTTAGGATCGTTGGGGCACTCCTAGACAATACGGGGTGGTTGTGATAGTAAGTTGCGAGATGTTCAAGGTAATCTTGTAAATCAATAGTTGGCCAGGAATAACATCTACGACGAACTGTGAACAGTGGCACATCATCTATGCCTGCTGAGGATAATTTGTCCAGCGTTAAAGATTTACAGCCAACCACTTCAAGAGAAATAACGTGGATGAGCATCAACTAGAACACAAAAAGAAAAGAAGAATTAGTGCATATTTTTGTTTGAAAGCACGAAGTTTGTCACTGCACGCAATAGAGATGAAACAACAGGTTAATTTGGCGGGGAAAAACTTCGATAATGAATATCAGTTAGTGGAAGCTGCAACACAAGATCAAGCGGGGACCGCACAGTAGGGCAAAATGACGAAAAAATGTTCAAAATACGATTCCTGCTACAATTTTCAATCGATTTACATTTTTTTTTAATTAAAGCGAATTAAATTTGGAAGAGCTAAAGTTGAAAAAAATGGTAAAATTTAAGATATTGTAGCTTTAATAACACGTTATTAATTCAAAATGATTGATGTGAGGGTGTGCTCGATAACTAAGCATTCGCGAAGCATAACTTGATAGTTTGTTATGAATAAATAATTTGTTACCAACAATTGTATTCTTTTGGATAATGGTGGGAGATTTTTAAATCATTTTTGATAGTTATAAAGTGATTTTCGTTTTCAATCCAATATAAAGTAATACAAAAACATTAAAAAACAAGAATAGTGTGAGGTACTTTTCTTCAAAGCGTGCTTTGCTTGACTTGATAGTGATGCTTCAGTAAACTATATTGGGGGCAGAATGCGTCAAGTGTTCCCACCTAATTTTTTTTGTCTACGGGTTGAAACTTGGCTGAATTATAGTCCTAGTGGAACTATATTAATTCATAAAACCATTGGTCAATTTATCAACTGGTTGTCAATATACAGGGGCCTGAAGTTTTCACTTTTTCAGGTGCTTTTCCACCTTCACGTTAGTCTAACTTCTTTTAGGATAATCCCATTGGACCTTTATTCTAGTGTTTTGGAAATCTCTTTTCATGTAATTTAAGATTATCATAACAATTTTTTTTCATTTTGAATTTTTTTTTTCTGAAAATCGAAAGTAAAATTGATTTATTTGAAAAAAGCGCACTTAAAATTTTTTTATTTCTTAAAAAAGAGGTTTTTACACTGGAAAAGTGAAAATTTCAGGCCCCTGTATATTGATAACCAGTTAATAAATGGACCTATAATTTGGTGAATTAATATAGGTCCACTAGTACTATAATTCAGCCAAGTTTCAACCCGATAAAAAAACAATAATTTTGGGTGGGAACACTTGACGTATTCTTGTCATTGTTGTAAACAAATTTTATAAACAAATATGCAGTTTGAGCAATTTTTAAGACTTTCAGTTAATTGTATTAAAACATATTTTGTTAGGCTTGCTAAGACACATTGGTAAATTATGTTGCCATCTAATTACAATTTTGTGATTGTTATAAACAAGTTTTATACAAAAATGTGCACTTTGAGTAATTTTTAAGAGTTTTAGTTACTTTAAAAAAATACTTTGTGGGTGTTGCCAATATTACATTAATACAGTTCGATATTATTATAGGATAAATATCAAAAGGCTAATAGTTTTCCTTAACTAATAGGTCGTGAGCTTCTGGGTCCAGTTTCGATTCTGATTTTTTTGCGAGATATCTTTCACTAGCTATGTCTGGATCAGAAGAGGTAAACAATTTGTGATGCAAGCCTTTGTTAGCGAACTATTAGTTAACAAATAGTAAGATCTTTTTGATATTTATCCTACAATAATACCGAACTGTATTAATATAATTTTTGACAAGCCCAACATAGCACGTCTAAAAGAAAAGTACCTAAAACTCCTAAACATTGCTCAAACGACATTTTTTTATCAAATTTTTCAAGAAAAATCACGGTTATGAAATGAAAATATAGTTTGCTGAAGCACAACTGGCAAGTCAAGCAAAACACGTTTCAAAAAAAGTACCTCAAGCACAGAAATATTTCTCAAACTGGGCATTTGTTTATAAAATTTGTTTCTAGGAATCATATTTGTCATTAAATGGAAATATAGTTTACTAAAGTATCACTAGCAAGCCTCACAAAGTACATTAAAAAAAGTAACTGGAACTGATAAAAATCACTTAAGCTGCGCACTTGCTTATAAAATTTTATAAATTTATAATTCCATTCTCAGAAATAAAAACATATCAAAAAAAGCTAAAATGACCATACATAATTCTATATTTGTACAGACTGTACTATACGGTAGCGAGACATGGACATGTCAAGAAAAGGACAAGAGTAAAATTAACGCGATTGGCATGAAACCTCTGCGCACAATGTGCGGGAAAACACTGATGGACAACGTCCGAAACGAGATAATCCTCAAAGAATGTGGTACAGGAGAGACACTAGTTAACATGTGGGAAAGAAATCAGTTAAGGTGGTTTGGACATGTTGAAAGAATGAAAGATGAACGACTGACCAAACAGGTGTATAAAGGTAAAGTAAATGGCAGAATGCCCAGAGGTAGACCGCCGAAATAATGGTTAGAATCTGTGAATGAGACATTAATCCGAAGAGACATAAGAAGCCATAGAAACACGAGAGCTTGCATGAGAAAATGCATGGACCTGAAGGAAGCTAGAGTAGTATGCCAGGGCAGAAAAGTGTGGCGTCAAAGAGTTTGTAAACAGAGTGACAATACAGTGAATGACGTCTGAAACAAAGACCTTGGATACTAATCGGCCCAAGCGGGGAACCACACATAACAATTTTGTGATGCTCTGCACTTGGGGTGATCGCTAGAGAGATTGATCAGCAACCTGGGTCGGCGCACTGTTGCGGAACGAACGTGTAATTTAAATAAATAACACGAGAATTCTAGATAAATCTAAAATATCTTTACCTTACACCTATATACCTATCTACCCTATACCTATATACCCGAAAGGGAAATGGCTTAATGGTATAATAATAATAATATAATAAGCACTACATTGTGATAAAATGACAATATAATTTACTGAAACATCACTGCCAAGTCAAGCAAAGCACGTTTAAAAACAGCACCTCAAACTATGAATAATTGTTCAAACTGCGCATTTGTTCATAAAATTTGTTTATAACAATGAGAAATACATTTATTTTTCTACTTTAATGTTTGTTTATTACTCTAAATTGTATTTAAAACGAAAATCACTCTATAACTATCCAAAATCATTTAAAAATTACCTACTACTGTTTATAATAATACAGCTGTTTGTAAAAAAATATTTAATTATAGAAACTATCAAGTTATGCTTCGCTAATGTTCATTCATTGATTACACAATGATATAAATCATTTTTAATTAATTACCTGTTAAGTTTAGTAATTTTGCCCCAAAAAATCATAAATGTAAGCACAGTAAATTGTTAAAAATTTAAGTGTATCTTTTTCTAAATTAAATATTCCAGACTTATCAAGTTTTTTCCAATGTTTTTTTACCAGTAGCCTCAAACACCTGAAAAAATTCTTTTGTTTTTCCTGTAGATCCTAGAGAACGTTATTCCAAAAGCTGAAAAAATTTGAGAGATGTTTCAAACATCCAAAAACATAAAGAAATGACATACACGATGCTCGAGTTGAAGGCTTTCATCAATCGGCATTAAATTAATAATACTTTTTCAGGGTCATAATACACTACTTTTCTATCTAGTTTCAAATTCGATTTCCATAATTTTGTTTTTTTGACCCACCCCAGTATGTATGCAATGGTCAAGTATTGTATTCCAATTTTGACACACTTTCACATATCCAATCGACTTGAATCTTTGCATGCAACCGTATTTCCGATGAAATACAATATTCTACTAACTTTGATTTGACCATCTCCCGATATCATTTTTATAAAAATATATTTTTAAAAACGTCAATTTCGATGTTTTCAAAAAATTGGAATAACTCTGAAAATAATTAAGATTTCCTGAAACTCGTAAGCTCATTTTAAAGATAATTCTCCAGATTACTATGCCTTTTGTTTTAAATCGCCGGAGAAACAGAGGATATTCACGGGTCGCCCTCGCTACTAAAGTATCAGTTGAGTCATTTAGCATGAATATAGGGTGTCCCACCACCTATACAACCCTTTACACTATGTAGTATTGCACAAAAAAATAAACAAAAAATCCTCTAACAAAAATTTGTGTGAAGCATAGTTTGGGCACACAAAAGCTTCAAAGTTGGGCCTAATCAACCAATGAGAAGCGAGTTTTAGTGACCACCTATACGTGTCTTAAACGTTAAGATAGTGTATGTTTTTTGGCGACACACTTCAGCTCCTGTATTAGGTAATTCCCCGTCGAGTTGTCGCTCTTCCACACGGAGAAAAATATCTAGTTGGGGTAACAAGAATCCTGGTTAGCCGTACTAGACAGTCTCGTGAAATATGAACCAACACGCTGTCTAGTTAAACACGCCAGACAGTCTATTTAAACTCTGTCTAGTTAGAATTACAAGACGAGTGGTATAAGTTACCAGACATCTATAGTACGGCCAACATTTCCATGGCTAGTAGGGCTAACTAGCTGTCTAGTAAAAGCAAGCAAACATTTAGTTAGGCTTACATCCCCGTTTTTAGGTAATTTAACTAGTTTTCTGGTAAAATTTATCAGATGTATAGTGTTCGAACAAAGTTTTCTTTTTAGGCAAATAAGTATTTTTTGAGGATCTTTGGGATAAGTTTGAAAATGTACACAGCACAATAAAAGTGAAGTTCGTTTATTAAATACTGGCCAAAGGAATGATTTTATATTTCACAAAGAAATCGCACGGCCTAAAGCATTATCTTCATAACAACATGGCGGCGACACTGAAGAAAAACAAAGTTTACGTTCCTTGAAATATAGCCTTGTAAAACCTTGTAAAACTGGTTGAAACTGGAGGTGACGACGCCGACAATTAACAAGCAGGCTAGACGGAGGAATACTGATGGTAAAGCGTGTGGGAGGGAGTAACGAAGGGAGTAAAGGAGTAGTGGGGGGCAACTTGCTACTAGATGTCTAGTTATGCGCACCATTTGCCGCAACACGACGTATCGGTAAAATCTACTAGACTACTTACCAGATATTGAGCAGGAGTAACGAAACTTCTGTCTTAAATTTACTAGATGCGCGCAACTAGATTCATCTAGTTGGCCCAACTAGACATTTTTTTCCATGCACTGTTTATTGCAAAACGCAAAGTTCAAACCTCCAAAACCTTTTTAAATTCTGAATACTTTCTCCCTAACATTTATAAACAAGATCAAACTAACAAAACAACCTTTCTCTCAGAATTTCTGTTATATAACTTGTAACAAAATTAATACCTTTTCAAACAAGAAAGTTACTTTTTTCGTTCCTCTCAGAAGTTCTGTTACCTAACCTTCAAGAAATCCACCAAAAAATCTCAACACACGCGAACACAGAAAACTTTATTTCTTGAAAATTCGTTGCTAAAATTTTAATAACAAAACTTATTTTCTAACAACAGAAGTCACTTGTTTCGATTCCTCTCAGAATTTCTGTTACATAACTTGTAACAAAACTAACAAAAAATCTCAACATTTACGAAACACTGCAAAAAATTTTTCTGGAAAATTCTTGACCAAATTTAAATAACAAAACACTTTTTCTAACAACAAAGATCACCCTTTTCGGTCCATTTCAGAATTTCTGTTACATAACTTGTAACAAAAGTAACAAAAACCTAAAAATTCGCAAATCCCAGCAAAATTGCTTTGTTGAAAATTCCTTACCAAGACTTAAGTAACCAAACACATTTTCTAACAACAAAAGTCACCTTTCTCGATTCCTCTTAAAATTTCGTTTACACAACTTGCAATAAAAGTAATAGAAACCTGCACATTCGCGAAATCAACATAAATTGCCTTGTTAAAAATTTGTAAGAAAGCCTTATATAAAGTAATACATTTACCAATAAAAAAATTTTACTCTTTGGGTCGTCTCAGAATTCCTGTTACATAACTTATAACAAAAGTAACAAAAAAAACTGAAAATTTAAGAAGCCAGCAAAATTTGTTTCCTGTAAAATTGGTTGGCAAGACTAAAATAACACTACATCTTTTCTAACAACTAAAGTTATGCTTTTGGATTCCACTAAGAATTTCCGTGACATAACTTGTAACAAAAGTAACAAAAACCTGAACATTCGCCAAATCCATCAAAGTTACTTTCTCAAAATTTTTTAAGCGAGCCTATCATGAGATAACACATTTACCGACAAAAGAAGTTCCTCTTTTCGATTCCTTTCAGAATTTCTGTTAAATAACTTACAACAAAATTTACACACAAAAAAAACTAAAAATTCGAGAAACCCAACAAAATTTCTTTCTTGAAAATTTGATGGTAAGATTAAAATAACACAACACCTTTTCTAACAACAAAGGTCATTCTTCTCGTTTCCTCATAGAAATTCTGTTACGTAACTTGCAACAGAATTAACAGCAGGCTGAACATTTGCGAAACTGAGCAAACTTGCTTTTCTGAAAATTTGTGAGCAAGCCTAACATTATATAACACCTTTACCAACAAAATTGTACTTTCTTCGGTTTTTTTCAGAATTTCTGTTACATAAGCTGTAACAAAAGTGAAAAAATGCAAGAAACCCACCAAAATTTCATTCTTAACAAATTATCAGCAGCATTAAAATAACGCAAAACCTTTTCTTACAATAAAAGTCACATTTTTTGATTCCTCTATGAATTTCTATTACATAATTTGTAACAAAACTTACAAAGAATCTGAACACTCGCGAAACCCAGCAAAATTACTTTCTTGAAAATTTGTTATCAAGATTAAAATAACAGAACACCTTTTCTAAAAACAAAAGTTTTTCTTTTTGATTCCTCGTAGAGTTTCTGTTACATAATGTGTAACAAAAGTTACAAAAAATTTTAATTATAGCGAAACCTACCAAACTTTCTTCTTGAAATTTCCTTTGCGCATTAGTGGTATATTCCTGAAATAATAAACCCTTTTGTAGAATTAACAAAAAGTGAAACAAACTTAACATCTTAACGCCTTCTGGTCAAAAGCTACCAAAAAGCTTGGGAAACAGAAACCTTAATCATGCAAGCGGAATTAGTGCATTATTTCCTGAAAATCTAGGGATGTTTGAATGCCTTAGTCAATTCTGTGACACTTAGCCAATTTTTTAAAATAGATACAAGTTTTTTGTTGAATGGGAACCCTCTTCAAAGTATTCCTTGAACGGAAAACTGCCCAAAAATGCATAAAACATGAATTTCAATCATGCGACCTCAAGTAGTACATTATTTTTTGAAAATCATGAACAGTGTAAATAATTTCTAATTTCTGTGACTTTTATTGGTTTATCATTCAAGTTGTAGGCTCCGGAAGCTACGAGCATGGTTCCTTAAAGCAACCAATCCCGACGAAGTTGGAACGTGTACATCATCCACTTCTGCTCCTTCGGTCCTAGAAGGTAAGCAAGAGCGGGAAATTTACGCGAGATAACATCGTGCAACACTGTTCTTGGGAGTCAGGTCTCTAGCCGCGGATGACCTTACGCCGCAGACGGGACAGTTGTAGATGAAGGCTTCACCTCTGGATACTTTTTTAGAGCTACCAATCTTTGTAGAATGTTATGAGGAACAGTGTTGACGGACCAGATGAAGTGATCCCAGAAGAACAGCCTTTTGAATCCGGTTCGTGATGGAATGTGCCTGACGCTGGAAAGCCGGAATCTTGTTGAGTTGGCCAAGAAATGAAGCTTTCATACCTCCAAGACAGCCAATTATGAGAACTACAAGATGGACTTTGTAGCCTTGGTACAGCCTGCTCAGCTCGAAAAGAAGTGCTTGATATTTCGCCCGTTTTTCTTCCTCCTTTGCTGTGATATTACCATCGGCTGGTACCGAGAATTCAATCACGTAAATGATCTTGGTCTTCTGATCTTGGAGGACAATATCAGGCTTCGTAGCACTGATACGTTGAGTGGTGGAGAATGAGTAATTCCAGTAGATATTACACTGATCATTCTCCACAACGGACTGGAGTTCCTCCTGGGCGTATGGCAAGACGGGTAGTAAATCAACACCATAGAAGTGCCTAAGATGGTAATATAACAGTTTTAGAGCCGCATTGTGTCTCTCTATGTACCCTTACATTCATTATGCGCTTGCGGTAAACTGAGGTGTCTATAATGCCGTCTTGACAGACAAAAAGAAATCCCTCAGTCTCCGATCTCAGTCCAGCAGACTTGAGAAACATGTTAGACAAACACATCGAGAGCTCTTCTCTACGTATTTTGCCGTAGAATTTACCATGAAGGGGCTTGTCAGCATTTTCTCTTCTTAGAAGCGTATGTTCTACTTCCTGTACATGACTTTTGAGTACCAAAGGTGTTAGTGATACTAGGCCATGTGTAGTGTCGCTGGAACCAAATGGGAGGCCAAGCTCCTCTGCGGCCCAATCTGCGGCATGGTATAGAAACGCCGCAGCATTGACGACTTCATGTTGATGTACGAGTCGCATAACAGAATCTGCGCTATTTAGAACTGAGCAGGCTGTAGCCAGAACCGTTCTTCGATGAAGACACTCTTAGCTTAGCAAGCCGCTACCACCTTTATCTCGAGGGAGGTATATTCGAGGTACGGAAGATCTAGGATGATGACTTCGATGGATTGTCAGCATCTTGCGTGTGCTTCGGTCAAGTTGTTTCAACTCATCGACGTTCCATTTTACTGCACCAAACGTGTAGAGTAGTATAGGAACGGCCAGCATTTTGGTCGCCTGGATCTTATTCTTTCCAGATAATTCGGAAGCCCAAATTTTTCTGGGAATTTGGCGATACCTTTTTCCAAGGGCCATTTTTAACACACGCACATTTTGGGTTTCCGCTTGCGGTATTACAAGATATGTATATATTTCTCCATTACCAAGATGTTGAATGGTATTTCCGCCTATGAGTTGAACATGCTGATCGTAACGCGATGATGTAGTTTCTAGTCATTCTTGGTGTAGGTGGACGCAGGCACACTTTTCCAGTCCGAAGCTCATGCCAATCGCTTTAGAGTGCCTCTTTGCCGCCTCCACAAGGATGTTAAGGGCTTCTTTCGAGGAAGCAAAGGGTTTAAGGTCGTCCATGTATAAAAGGTGGTTGACCTTATATTCTCTTCTGTTCGGCGGGCCACATAGGTATCCAGAGCTTTTGCCTCGGAGCACAATAGATAGAGGCAAGAGGAAGATGCAGAAAAGTATCGGACTTAGAGAGTTTCCTTGGAAGACCCCTCTCTCATATGTGATATAGCTTGTAGTCACTTGTCTTTTGGCAAACGTAGAGATCCTCAAGGGAGAGTTGAGACGCGAGGTACTCAAATTCTGATTGGTGCCGCTGTACCGGAACCGGATATTCTAAAAATGGCGCGATTTTCAAATAGAGTGTTCATTTCACAACAGATTTAATACAAAATAAAGAGAATATCATTGAACTAAACATTTAAAATAAACGAAGTGTAATTAAAAATTACTTTTAGGCATATATATTATACACATTTCCATAAATAATATTGGTTAAATAAATACATTTTGTAGGTTGGAAGCAAAGCTTTGTTTCGAAAAGGTTATACATACAAATAAAGTAAACATAAATTGTAGGAAAGGATGAAGATTTAAATGATGAAATTTCATAAATTCATATTCTAAAAATAATTGAAAAATCAGTTTTAAGAAAAATGCATACATTTTTTTAAGAAATATGAAACAAAGGAAAAAGTAACATGAGTGAAAAGCTATTATTATTTCACACTTAAAAACGATATGGACAAATAAAAACATATCATTGATATGTCGTGTGCATCGCCATGCTTTTGCTGGAGTACTTTTTATCAATATTTTTTTCTTTGGTCTTGGATTGATTACAAATTCCAATCTGCTCGATTGATATTCTGAATTAACAATTCTCGAAGTTTGGGATCTCGTGGAATTTGTTTCAGGAAAAACCCGTTTTTAGATGAATTATTGCAGTATAAAATATAGCAATTTACCATTTTTGCAAAACACTTATATCTCACAAAATATTATCAATATTTTTCTTTGGAAAGTAGGTTATACACAACCTCTTTTTCACTTCTTCATTGATCACAAAACTCGCATATCACACTTCACACATCATAGCTTCAATATAAATAAACTAAGAAAAATAATTTATAATAAATAATGGGCCTGCATTACGCAGTTTCCATTTTTTATTACTTTTGCTTAAATACGAAAATTTCTCGATGCTCGCTCGCGTGCTGTCACGTATTGCGCTACATGTCATTTTTCAAACTTTTCGCGCCGCAGTGAAATATCAAGTTCCCGTACAGCGGCGAGCATTGGAGGCATTGGAGCCACTAATACTTCTGTATGCTCTAATAGGTCCTCGAGAAAAATTTAGTTGAAAAGGTCAAAAGAAGTCCCCTGAATACATATGAATATCTTGGTTAAGTTTTCAAGAAGCTCGTCAGTTTTTGTTTAAATAATTTTTTTTTAAGATGAATTTTCAAAAGAAAAAAAATTATTGACAATTAAAAGCGAATTTTTAACTTCGGAAACAAACAAAAATTATTTTTCAGTTAAAAATAGTTAAACTATCAACAGGAAAAAAGGAATCAACCACAAGTGATGAATTTTCCACTAAACTGTTGAACTTTCTCTAAAGAAAGATGACTTCTCAACAATACATTAAATAATTTACATTTAAACCAAAAAAAGAAAGAAGCAGTAAAATAATTTTAAATTGTTAGCATAAATCCGGACGGGATCCCATAATATCTAGTCCAGCACTGTATTTCCTTTCTTTTCCTTTTCCTAGTGTCTCTCTTTTTCTTCCTAATGTATCGCGACGATGGGTACTACAGAGGGTTCGCAGTACAAACCTTGCGTCTTGTTGAACAAGACTGTACGGCCAGGGCTCGACTCGGCCGAAACAATGGGTCCCCTGACGGCACAGTCAAGGGGCTGGATGCGAACCCCGTGGTAGCTTTTACCGTTAGATGATATCTTTGCTGTTTTTTCGAAAGATATCGTTATTAATTGACCCAAGTATCAAGACTGTAAAGAAGATTATTCAATTGGCAATGGGAAAAATCAATGGGAAAAATTCTGTGATTTTCCTTCCCTCTTGTTTGTAAAACCGGTTGATACATTCTGAAAATGAATTTCTAAAGGGATATAATATTTGTCTTTAAATACTATCGACCCTAATGCCAATTGAAAAATCTTCTTTACCGTCTTCGTAGCTTTTACCCTTTTTTGTTACTGTTGTTAAAAGCTATGTAACAGAAATTCTGAAAGCAACCGAAAAGAGTGACTTTTTTGTTATAAAATGTGTTTCTCTATTTAGATCTTGGAAAAGAATTTTCCAATTAGAAATTCCAGGTTTCGTAAATGTGCAGTTTTTTGGGTGACTTTGGTTGTTAGAAAAGGTGTTGTGTTATTTTAACCTTTCCAACAAATTTTCAAGAAAGAAATTTTGCTGGGCTTCTCGAACTTTCAGTTTTTTATTGCTTCTGTTAAAAGCTATGTAAAAGAATGTCTACGAGGAATCGAGAAGAATGACTTTTGTTGTTAGACAATAGATTTTGTTATTTAAATATTTGTAACGGATTTTTCAGAAATAAATGTTGCTAGGTTTCTTAAATGTTTAGTTATTTATTAGTTTTGTTACAAGTTATGTAACAAAAATGTTTAGAGGAACCGAAAAGGGTGACTTTTATTGTTAAAAAAGGTACTGTGTTATTTTAATCTTACCCACAAATTTTCAAGAAAGCAATTTTGGTGGGTTTCTCGAATTTTCAGTTTTTTGTTACTTTTTTAAAAATTGAGATAACAGAAACTCTGCGAGAAATCGAACGGAGGAAATTTTTTTGTTTTTACAGGTTTTATTCTATGTTATGTTTTCTTAAACATTTTCCAGAAAGCACGTTTGCTGGGTTTCACGAATGTTCAAGTTTTTGTTAGTTTTGTTACAAGTTAACTTTTTTTTAAGATTTTAAAATTGGAATGAATATAATGTATCTCGTAAATGTAATGAGATACGCCAAAACAGACAACGTTTTCGAATTCAACTTCAGAATAGTATATTAGTATGTAATTTATAAGTATAAAATATATATAATGAGAAAATTCATAAATTTAAAAAAGCGTTAATAATTTGAAGAAAATTTTAAAAAGGGATTCGGGTTGGTGGCGGCCAACTACTGTAAACCACTCTGTCCGCCCGATACGTGCCGAATACAATAGGACCATTATATGAACGTCGCATCACTCGAGTGCCGTTTAGGTGCCGAAATCAGCACAAACAGTCACTGAAACGGCACTGCCGGCCCAGTGCCGTTCGCCAGTGCCATTTCAGTGCCGTTTCATCGGCAGGGTACATACGTAACAAAAATTTCTCAGAGATATTAAAGAGGGTGACTGTTGTTGTTAAAAAATGTGTTTTGATAGTTTTCGGAAATGTTCAGTTTTTTGTTATTTTTGTTACAAGTTATGTAACAGAAATTCTGAGAGGAACTGAAAAGGGTGACTTCTTTTGTTAGAAAATAGGTTTTGTTATTGAAATTTTAGCAGCAAATTTTAAAGAGAGAAAGTTTTCTATGTTCGCGTGTTTTGAAATTTTTTATTAGATTTGTTAAAGGTTAGGTAACAGAAATTCTGAGAGGAACCGAAAAAAGTAACTTTTTTGTTGGAAAAGGGGTTATCTTATGTTAGGCTTGCTTGCACATTTTCAAGAAATTAAGTTTGCTGGCTTTCGCGAATGTTCAGGTTTTCGTTACTTTTGTTACAAGTTATGTAACAGAATTTCTGAGAGAAACGTTGTTTTGTTAGTTTGATCATGTTAATAAATGTTACGGGGAAACAGCCCCGTGCCACTCAAGGCTAAAAGTGGGATGACTCTTGACCGGAGAAAATTAGTACGCGCGCGCGGCGCCACTTCCCTATAGGGCCGAGTGTTCTACTGTGCTTTTCTTCGTTTATTTCCGAAAAAATGAAGTTAAATAGGTTTAGCACCTAATAAGGAAAAATAAATGATACAATAGTATAAATATTTGAAAATATGTGCGATGGAAGAAATTGAAAAGGGCGGGGAATTGAAAAAAAAATTATTAAAATAGTTTATAAATATGTAAATATTGTTAATTTTATTTGTTTCGCTATACAATTTAAAAGTTATTGTTTTTTAAAGCAAAAAAATACTTTATATATATGTATATATATATCTTTTTTTTTCAAATTTGTACACTATTTTGTCATTGATTTTTTCTCATTCGATGCTAAAACTATTTAACTTTATTCTTTTGACAAAAAAAAATGAAGAAAAGCATAGCAGAACTATCGAAAAATATCACTTTTCTGATTTTCACCATACATTTCGTAGCAAGTCAGCCCTATAGGTAAACAGTGCCGTCATTTCGCCTGGTGGCTCGCGGTCAACTCTTATCCTACTTTTGCTCTACAGGCCTCCCATTAAGTGGCACCGGACTGGGGAGAAAGAATTCAGAATTTTGAAAGGTTTTGGCGGTTTGAACCTTCCGTTTTGCAATAAACAATGGAAGTATATATTATCTTAACGTTTGAGACACGTACAAGTGGTGGGTAAAGCTCGCTCTTCATTGGTTGATTGGGCCCAACTTTGAAGCTTTTGTATGCCCAAAACTAAGCTTCGCACAAATTTTTTCTGGAGGACTTTTTTATTTCTTTTTTTGTGCACTATCACATAGTACAAGGGGTTGTATAGGTAGTGGAACACCCTGTATACAGTATACCGCCAGACGTCTCCACTTT
This sequence comes from Andricus curvator, assembly GCA_932195095.1. NCBI lineage: Eukaryota > Metazoa > Arthropoda > Insecta > Hymenoptera > Cynipidae > Andricus > Andricus curvator. The sequence continues at coordinate 132,447 of CAKNYM010049015.1, forward strand.
TTGGCCAGGGGAGAGGAAAACTGCAGAAAACCACCTTTCGAGTTCAGCCGGTTTTTCGACAGTCGGGTTTGAAGGCAGACATTCGAGCCCACCCATCGAATGCACACAATCATCGGCGTCAAACCTCCCGCTCGACATTAGATAAAACGCAGCGAACACACTTCCCGGTCGTACCTCGCAGCTGGTCACCCATCCGAGCGCTATCCGTTTCGTAAGAAGCACGTAGTCGAAGCAGAAAAAATTTGAAGCGTCACTACGCCTTCTCACTCTGAACGAAAAACTTCCGCCTTACTCTTACCGCTGACGGAGGAGGCGTAGTAATGGAAACGATAAATGTGGCCCATGAGTAAAAATCATAAAATTTCTTCTCGCTGAAGCGGCCTGACATAGTGGATGGAGAACCGGTTTAATACATCAGTGGCCTGAGGTTGAATCCCGTTCCTGAGCCTAGGGTATAATCTAGGGAAAAATTCTAAAAATATTGGAATAATTTAGTACAATGCTGTGGAGAATTGCCTTTAAAATGAGCCCATGAACTTTTAATTATTCCTGAAGCTATTCCAAATGTTCGAAACCATCGAAATTTAACGTTTATTTGCAAAATATTTTTATGAAATTGACAATTTGACTTAAAATTGGACTTACTAGATGCAGAATTTTATTAAGTTTCATGCTTCTATGAGAGAAAAAATCGTATTTTAATATTATACAAATTAAGAGATTTGAGCAGCAGGTCTAAAAATAAGGGTGTACATAATTTCCGCCGGTGGTTTATATTGCGATATGATACACTTATACCGATCTAATTGACTTCTAACTTTACATGCGTACGTAGTTTTAAATAATTATCCCACCAGTTCACATGCTATCTAGATTAACTCCCCCTCCCCTTCTACTACCGACACCCCTTGATTCACATACTACTAGAAAACACTTCAACAATATGGGTATCTATGAAAAGATCTTGGAGGATATATATATATATATATATATATATATATATATATATCCCGGAGGAACCCACATTCGGTATTCGGTTTTGATTCCTTGGGAATCGAACCGAAGGGCCTATGACACTGTCCCTGTACCGAAGGAATAACTCCTCAGCGAAGGCGTAACAACCGTGCCGAAAGCTGAATGGCACCTGGGTGAGGTGTCTTCAACGGTGACTCTGGCATACCGGGCGACCTCTCAGAGTATCAGCCTTATCCTTGCACGCGGGGCTCTACAAGGATGGACGAACCCTTTTCCCTAGCTGCTCGTGGGAACAACAATGACAACACCAAACATAGTTGTAGGAAGTGCGGTTCAAAACAATCGAACGCGCAGGGCTCCCGACAATGGGTCGGACAACAATGCCGACTACTCTAGAGTTGGGGGAGCCAATCAAGACGGAGTCAATGCGATTGACCGGCAGAATCTCATTACTTTTAAGTGGACGGATCGACTCAGGGACGAGCTACTGGAATGCTATGATACCAGTATGACCCCTGAACGAAAAGGTTACATGGCGCGACTGCATGCTCTGTGGTGCGAGAAACACCTAGAGCTCTCGGATTGTTCGCAAAAACGTCTGCGAAACCGTGCCGAGGACCTCCGGAAAAGGGGTTATATAAGCGGAGCGCCTACACAACCGCAGCCAGAACAAGCCGGCAATAGTGAAAGAGAGACGACACTGAGACCAACCTCGAACAGGCATCGAGTAGAGGAGGAACGATGCTTCAAGACACGGAGAAACATCAACATTCAGGTTTCTCCCAAGCCCAAAGATCTGACTGAACTGGATGATGAGCTTCGTGGAGATTTTTCCGAATAATCCGACCTCTGGAGTATCAATTGTAGTGTATAAAATGCAGCGAGAACTTTGGCAGATGCAAACCGTAAAACAAAACCAACGGTTGATTATAAGATCAAAAGACAAATGCATCAACTTAGCAGAAAGATAGGCTGGGCAAGACAGTACTCGTCCCGCATTCAATGTGTGATTGACTACATAACATCTGGCAGGAATTTCACTGCCAAGGTTCGACAGTTCGCGTGCGAACTGCGGATCCGTCATCACACAATCAACAAGTCAAAGCTACTGACCATCAGGCAGCATATTGTTGACAGAATACGAGTACTATCTAACCCTAGGAGAACTCTAGAGCGGAGAGAGAGGTGGGTCAGAGAAAATCAACAGTTTTTGTCTGACCCATCTCGACTCTTCCCAGACCCTCCAGTTACTGTCTGACATCCGCACAAAACAGAGGAGGTCGAAGCATTTCGGAGAGAAGTCTACGAAGTTCAACATCCACTTGAAGAAGGCTCAAAGAACATAAATAGCTTCAAGGAGCTGTGCAATGCCCTCATAACAGCTGAGGAGGAATGCCCACCTATCACTACCGAGGGGGTGAAAAACGTATTAAGATGCATGAAGAACTATTCCGCTCCGGGACCAGATGGTATCAAGACCTTCTGGTGGAAGAAGTTTCCTTCAACCCACCAGCATCTGGCCCGAATTTTCACCTCATATCTAAAGTCGGAAGAGCCTATTCCGGGGTGGTTGGTGGAAGGGCGCACAGTGCTCCTGCCGAAGACGGACAACTTAGCTGACCCTAAGAATTAGAGGCCAATAACTTGTCTGAGCACACTGTATAAGATCTTCACAGCTATCCTAAATGATAGGATTGTTCGGACAATTGGACCTGTGTGGCGAGAGATGTATGAACAACGCGACTCAAAGAAAGGCGTAGCAGGATGTAGGGAGAACTTGCTCATCGATAGATGTCTCTGTAAAGACGCAGCATCCTATCAGCGATTGCTATCGATGGCCTGGATTGATTACCGGAAAGCTTTCGATTCAACCTCCCATAGACTTATCATCTGTCTGTTAGAAAGCCTAAAGGTTCATCCACACATCGTGAGGTGCATAGAGACATTAATGCCGCTTTGGAAAACCAGATTTACTATCTCATCTGGAAAACATCGTGTGATCACTAACAGTATCAGCTTTCAGAGAGGTGTGTTTCAGGGCGACACCATGGGCGACACTACATCTAGCTCTAAAAATTGTCAAAGAGTGCACTCAAGAGATTGGAATGGAGTTCGGGTTAGAGAAATGCTCCAAGGTTAATTTGAAGAAAGGAAAACTTAATGGCATCCCCGAAGATCCTGAGCTCGTTGACAGAAGCGCTATACGACACCTTTGCGCTGGAGAGACCTATACATAGCTGGGCGTGCCACAGAGCCGCATTTAGAACGTGAAACCTATAAAGGATACTCTCCGATGCAGATACAAACGTCTCATCCGACGGATATGGTCTTCCGAACTGTCGGCGAGGAACAAAGTATCTGCAACGAACATGCTTGCCGGCCCCCTAGTACTCTATTCATTTGAAGTAGTTCCATGGACGAAGGACGAGCTCAGATCCCTCGATATCGGGTGCCGAAAGGTTATGCACATGAACAAAAGCATGCACCTTAAGTCTTCTGTTCCACGACTTTACATCTCACGCCGTCAAGGTGGTCGCGGAGGAGGCTGCTGAAACACTCGGCCTTGACTTCAATATTAGGGGTGAGTAAAATGCATCAAATCTTATCCATCTTCAATACTCACTCCTGAAGGCCCAGATTAAGAAAGCATAGGAGAAAAACTTCCACGAACAGCTCCTCGACAAGAGGATGCACGGCATCTTCCACAGAAATGTGGAAGATCAGTCGATGTCGTATGAGCTAACGTTTGCTTTCCTTAGATCACCCTGATTGAAGTCGGGCACGGAGGGCTTCATTTTGGCATGTCAAGACGGTGTCATTTCCACTCTAGCATACCGTCGCCACATTTTCAGCCAAGACATTCCCGATGATAGCTGCAGAGCGTGTCATGCACACCCCGAGCATCTAGGACACATACTATCTAGTTGTCCAACTCATGCGGGAACGACCTTCATCCAAAGACACAATGCGGCACTAAGAGTGCTTTATTACCATCTCTGTCACTCTTATGGCATTAGCCCAAATACCTCTCCGCTAAACG
>CAKNYM010049015.1:146461-162906 GCA_932195095.1 Andricus curvator
CAGTATTTCATGTATTTCTCTATATTAGAGGAAGATTAAAAATCAATTTTTGTCAAACTTAAATAATTTTAACTAGAAAGCATCTAAAAAGCACAATTTAAAAGCAGACATAAAATTCCTAGTATTATTATTCAAATAAAGGAAGAGCTGCAGAAAAAATATGTTAAGTTAGTGAATAACTTTTAGTTAATAATGCTGGGAAGGCAAGCAGCCTCTAGGTTTCGCGTCATCAATGTTTTTCAAATTTCTCTTATCTGTATTTTACATATGACATTCCTAATATTATTATTCAAATAACGGAAGAGGTACAGAAAAAAATATGTTAAGTTATTAAATAACTTTTAGTTAATAATGCTGAAAAGGCAAGCAGCCTCTAGGTTTCGCGTCATCAATGTTTTTTAAAATGTACTTATCTGAATTTGGATATGACATTCGACGCCGAAAGTGTTCTACTCGTAAGCATCTACATATAAGGCTGGATCCCTGAGCATACATGCATGACCTATCATATGGTGCTACTTCAACAATTATTTAGCTCTATTTTAAATACTGTCCAAACTCCAAGCATTGCCGCTTTCGGGAGTGTAGGGGAGTGTAGGGAAGTAGAATTACAAGAAGCCATAAACCCCCACTCTAAGCGCGTTCACGCTCGAATGCGTGGAGGAGAAGAATGCAGCTGACAAGCTCCGAGCATTGCCGCGCGTCGGTTAGGTTAAAAATCTATCTCGAAAATCATTTTATTTACGTAGTGTACATACATGTGTACAAAAAGTGATTCATATTGATTTCATATATGTATAACAAAATGAAAAATGCGTTTGACTGAAAAACTTCAAGATTTTGACCGGAAAAAAACCTTCAGATTCGGCCGTTTCGTTCCCAGCAATCTTCGGGGCGTTAGCTATGAAATTCAACAGTCGCGAGCGACGCTAAAGTGGGGATAGCGCTCGAGCGAGAAACCGGGCAAGCGGCAATGCTCGGGGCGACAATGCTCGGTGTTTGGACTGTACTCTAAAAATATATAAATTTTAATGGAAAGAAATATAGCTCTATAAAGCTTGATAATAGTAATCTTACTGAAAACACTTGACTACAAAACGGATTTCAAACGACTTGCAATATCTAAAATCATGCGCTATGATGAGAGAGAGAGATATAGAGAGAGAGAAAGAAAGAGAGAGAGAGACGATACAATTTCACAAATATTGGGTAGCCCCGGACCCCCGGATTATTTAGCCCGGACATGGAGCCTTTTTTAACAATCACCCCTTAAAAAATCAGAGTATTCACGCCATTTAGATTAAGAACACCAAATCTCTCATACTTTATGGAAATCTATGCATATCCTTAAGGATGTTCAAAATAAAACCGCTGCAGTACTGTTGACAAATTCTTGAAAATTTTAGCACTTTTAAATTACAAACTTAACTTAAATGTCACGTACTGGTAGAAGAAAGTGATTTTCATGCATTTGTGAATAAAAATGTATTTATAGAAATCCACTTTATTCTATTTTTATATATTAAAATAGTGTTCTTAGTTTTCTTTCATAAATAAATTGTGTAGTTGTTACCATATTATAATCCACAGATATTTCAAACTATCAATTCCACAGAATAATAGAGATAGAATTCGAAATCTTGACCTAACCTCGGAGTCACTTCATATGCATTTAATTTTAGCTCTTTACAAAGATTTCAGGATAAATATTTCACCTTTACAGTCAAAAACGTGATCAAAGGGAAAATCCTAAGTGAATTATACCATTTTTACAACTGAAATTAATTATTAGTGTGGAAGCTAAAACGAGCATACTGTAAAATTATCATCTTTGAATTTCAGTGCACACTGTACATGAAATTTAATATACGTGAGTAGAAAAAAAACTTCCCATACATGTGCACTTATATTCGGTCAGAGTTTTCTAACAGTGAGGTAATTGTCATGAGCGAGAACTTGTGAAAGTTTTTGAAAAAGTACTAAAGACAGGTTGGCTGCAAATTTGTCAATTGTTTTCAAAATTTTGCCCTAAGCAATAATATTTTAACACTTGAATTATAATCCTGCAACTTTTTAAATATAGAATTTTTGATAAATGAAAGATAACCATTTTAAACTTATTATTCTTGATTGTTATTTGAAGTGCTTCTTTTATAAATTCTCTGCTTGTCCCTGATTTCCACGTTTCCCTAACCTGCGGCCACCCTGATTAAAGAGACATGAAAATAAGTTATTTGTAAAATTGTTAAGTTTTAATGATTCTTATAATAGTTATAATAGATCAGTAGAGTATGTAAGCCTCTTTGTAATAAACTGTTAATATTAGGTTTTTCGGAACAAATTTTTACTCATTTTAAATTGGAATATGAAACCAAATGAAGTTACTGCTCGAATGAAAAGGAGAATTTTATCGCGGATTACACTAAAAATTGGGTAATGGAAATTTTCACAATTAATCAAATAATAAGTCAGAACTAGTTACATCTATCCTTAAAGACTATCAGCTTACACGCTTATTGCTTGTTAGAAATGTCATCAACCTTAATGTCTTCTTACAATGATTGCAATCATCGAGCTATTGGAATTGAACCTAACGAAGTTACCACTGACAAGAAAACAAAATTTTATTGTGAATATCGAAAAAGTTTAAACTAAATAGTCATCACAAGGAACCAACAAATTTAAAACGAGAGAAAACATATGTATTGGTAAGTATAAACACATTAAAAAAAGATTACACTGCAAATTGGATAACAGAAATGTTAACATTGATAATAAAAGCAATAACTTTCAAAAGTTAAACACTCTGACACTAGTAAGAAAGCTTGAAAGTTAATCGTATGTAAAATAGTTGGAATTCGATGATTCTCATAATAGTTGCATAAGTAATTCAAAATTATAAAACACTTTTATGTATTTGAAAATTAAATTATTTATTTAAAAAATTATTATTTAGTTCACGGAAAAATAAAGATTTGACTGTATTACAGAATTTTTTTGTTTAAATTATGAAAACCGATTCAGTGTTAAGACATCATGGAACCAAAAGAAAAAATCTCCTTGACAAAGTATTTAGAAAATTTTAATTCAGAAGATGTTCGAAATTGAAGTTTCATAAGAATTATTTCTTGGCGTGAGCAAATCTGAATCGCTGCACTACTAAGATAGCTTTGAAAATTTATTTATAGGGATTGTCTGAAGTTTTACATCAATGGTTTCTCAATTTATAGAAACGAAATTTTAATTAATTGAAGAAAAATTAATATGCATTTCATAAGGTGTGAAGCTGTTTCAAGTAAAACTACAATTCTTTATTTTAATCTATGTTTTGTCAATAAGTCAAGTAATCGGCTGGTATCGATAAACAGCTTTTATATATTTTTTCTCGTGTTCTAATATTATTTTATGTCGAACATTAATTTCACAGAAATTTTGTATTGTAATTAGAATGACGTCATCTGAATGGAATGTTGTATATCAGGAATTGTTTATTATTATATAAAATATGAAACCAACGGCATATGCTGTCGGCCCGCATCAAAGGGATTTGGAAACCATTTTTTTTAAATTCAATATGACACAATTGCAATAAGTATTTAATATAAGTTATTTCGTACACCGCTGAAAGTTCTAAAAACTATTATGCAACATTGGTTCATTATATCTGATGTTAGTGAACAACCAGTGCATCAAGATCTCTAAAATCAACACGTCTAAACAAGTCTAGACATTATTATTATGTTCTGGATAGTGACGTAGATTTTTAGAACACAAACTCCAATAATGCTTTAGCAATAAATGAAAGAGCTCTCAGTCACATCTCTTATCTCACGTTCACGCTCAAAACTCGACACGGGGATACAGAATTTAAGATCCTGAATATATGATCCACCATAAGAAATGCTTTATTTCTTTGGTGCCTTTCTTGTTCCTATACTATTCAATTAACTTTTGAATATTTTTTTTTTAATTTTAATAATATTACCTTTATTATCTTCAAGTTCTAGAAGGTTCTACCTTATAATCGACATATCTATAGACACCCGTAAAATTCATTTCCCAGAATTGAGGAGTATAATTTGATGACGCCATCAAAAAATATTTTATAAACTTAGCACGGACACGAACCACTACAGCTGCAGAATTTTCTCAATGTTTGTAAGGTAGTCCACTAAAAAAAAAAATCTCATGACCAGCAATCTCAGACAAAAGGTTTGATATCAACTGGGAAACTCATTTAAAAATCTGAGTTACATATTGTATATTGTACATAGAGCCATAACAATACATAGAACAAAACGAATGTATAGGCTGAGTCTATGATCGGCCGATGACTGTTTATAGTTGAAAGTTTCTTATTTGAAGTTCAGGCTAGACACCGCGTCGCCAAGATGCAGTACAATTCACCTCTTTTATATTCATGATTTATTCACTATTTCTCACATTATTGCTTTTTCTGTCTTAAAAGTCTAGAATTTTCAAAATTCTAGACGTTTAAAGAAAATCCTGTGATATTTGCAGGTAACCCGATAGATAATGGAAAGGCTCTTGGGAAAAGAATGTGTCCTCGATATGAAATACAATATCCCCTATGCTTAAAATCAAAGGAATGCTTTCCTAAAATATAGTGAGTGATTAGACCCTATGAATGCTGCGTAGGCTACGGTCTTTAATTAAGAAACGTAGGAACTCGTGGGAAAAGAATAAATTAAAATATTTCGTACGTGCTTCAATTCGAATAAATGTTTTCATAAACATAATGAGTGAGAGTCAACGCATTTGAAGCTTATCGGAACTATCATAAACCATACCGATTCATTAAAAAAATGTCACCCTAAAAGACTCATTTCACACCATATGTTAAAAGAATGTGTCCTCGAGATGAAATACAATATTTCCCGTGCTTAAAATCAAAGGAATGCTTTCATAAAACATAACGAGTGATTAGACCCTATGAATGCTGCGTAGAGGCTACGGTCTTTAATTTTGTAGGTGTTCCCGATCGATAAGAGAAACGGAAAGGGTCTTTAGAAAAGAAGAAATTGAAATATTTCGTATGTCCTTCAATTCGAAGCAACGTTTTTCATATACATAACCAGTGAGGGTCAACGCATTAAATGTCACCATGAAAGACTCATTTCACGCCATACGTTGATCAATTCCGAGAAATTTCTTGCACACTAAACAAATAACCTTCAAATTCCTTCTAGAAGCTTCCTGGGTCAATCACCTTACCAAATTTTTACATGTACCCTCAAAAATATTTACCCCCACTTATCAATTCTGAGAAATCTCTCTTGTACACTAAACATATAACCTTCAAATTCCTCCTAGAATCTTCCAGGCCAACCACCTTGCGAAAATTCTAGATGTCGGTAACATGTCGGTGCAGGGATCTATATCCAGAACTCCCCCTGTTATACTACTCTTTCCTATTACTTTTTTTGTATGATGCTTTGCAAATTTCCAAGAATTATTTATTATTTAAACAATTTTCATAAACAAATTAAGAGATTGGCCATTTTTCAACGAATATGATCAATCAGTTTACACTGAGAAACTTTAGGTTAGAAAAATTACTAAAACGGATAGCAAATGGGGGCAAAATGCTTAAATTTCGACATTTTAATACATAAATAATAAGTTATACTATTTTTATAAGAAGATTTCCTATTTGGTAATAGCAAGCCTTACTATTTTCTGTAGTAAAATCCGATGTAGGAAAAATTAGTAGAGAAATTAATAAATTGTACAAAAAGAATAAAAGTAATAAGTATTTTAAATAACATAATATACTAAATATGTAGAAGAAATTACTATTGTCTGTAGGAACACGATGTGTATTATGGACATTTTCTACTTTTTGTAACAAAGGTTAATACCAATTATTAAAATTGGTCCCAAATATTACTAACTGATTTAGCAGACGGTATCGAGCCTTGGACCGAGCGCAGCCGAGTGCATCCGACGTGTGTCGATCGCCGATCAACGGATTGGAGGTTAAGATTTTACTGTGGCGTAAAGAATTTTCAAAATGTTGTATTCCTGAAATATAAATATATGCTTTAAATTTACTTTTAATTGTGTTTTTTGTTATAAAAATAGTTAAATTTATAATAAATATTCTACCTACATTTCATTTACATTTAAAATAATTTAATTTAGAAGATTTACAATTTAGAATTATTTTTAGGTAGCGAAAATGACATTTAATTTATATTTCAATTCAAAATCCGCAAAAAAACGTAATTAAAAAAAAAATTTACTTATTTTAATTACATTAAAAATTTTGTTGTTTAAAATTATAAAAATATCATCAATATTAATCAATTAAGGATTAAATAAATTAGAACCAATAAACTTTCTATCATTTAGGTCATATAGAAGTTTTCATTCTGAGTCTCAAAATGTCTTATAGGTAGATGGATCATCGCCCGACTGCTGACCCGGAGACGCGTGTTCGATTCCCGCCAGCTTCGTTTTCTTCTAACCCGATTTTTCTGTTTCAGCTTTATAATATAAAACTATCTTTTAAGAATATATACATATATGTAATTTCTAATGTTGTCAATTCTTAATTTAAATAAATGTGAATTATACGTTAAATGTAGAATATGTGTGTAGGTAGGCTTGTGTGAAAGTTAGCAACACGTGTTTATATTTTTTACTATTCTCACTGTAGCATATTTTGCTAACCAGTTAGTAATTCGGTGCGCACGGTCCCTGCGCGTCATTTTACTACAGTACTTTGTAAATACTGTTATCTTCTACAGATATTAATCCAACAAATTTACTATTTTCTCCTATCAAAATTAGTAAATGGCAGTAGTGCAGACTTGCAGTTTTACTACAGAGGTTAATAAATACTTCAAATGTCTTTTACAATAAATGCAATAGTTTTAACTTTTATTCCAATATATTTTATAATTCTTTAAGTAGCTACGAGTTACTATTGAGGTTAGTAAATATTATTAAAATTTGCTTTTTGCCCCTCATTGCAAAGTTCAGATAGTAAAATCTAGTGTGATTTTTAACAAGAAATACAAACAAGGGTTTCTCAGTGTAGAGAATCGAGAAAAAATGTATTTCCAATAAATATTTTCTACCATACTTTGATGATATATAATAATTATTAATTATTTCAACAATTTTCCTAAACATATTCAGAGTTTGTCTATTTTTCAAGGAATAGGCACAATTTGTTTACGTAGTCAACTATGAATATCTTTCCGATGACTCAATGGAAATTTACAAGAATCATTAATTATTTGAACAAATTATGAGTTTGCCCATTTTTCATCGAATAGTTTCAATTTGTTTACGGAATAACCAAGCATGTATTTCCTACGACTCTTTTCTACGATACTCTGAAAATTTACAATAATTATTAATTATTTTAAAAAAAATTTATAAACATATTCACAGTTTGGCTATTTTTCAAGGAATAGGCACAATTTGTTCACCGAATGAACTTAGAATGTCTTTCCGATGACTCTTCTATGCTGCTTTGTAAATTTACAAGAATTACTAATTATTGAAACAGTTTTCATAAATAAATTTGGAGTTTGGCTATTTTTCAGCTGACATAAAAACATACATGCAGCTATAACCTTTTTAATAATAAGTCACGCAATATACTATTTTACCATTATAAAATTTGTATGCTTTTTTAATTCTTATCAAATATATAGTGTATATATTTTCTTATAAAAATTAATTTGTTGTACTTATTATCAAAAAGGTTATAGCTGCATGTATGTTTTTATGTCAGCTGAAAAATAGCCAAACTCTGAATTTATTTATGAAAACTGTTTCAATAATTAGTAATTCTTGTAAATTTACAAAGCTCCAGTGAAACTGAGGAGGCTTAAAATCACTGCATGAATTTGATCACTACCAGTGATAACCCGCGGCTGCATGCAACTTTATTAGAAGTACTCAGATTTTCGTAGAAATTTGGCCAGAGGAGAGGAAAAATGCAGAAACCCACATCCCGAGTTCAGCAGGCTTTTCGACAGTCGAGTTTGAAGGCAGACTTTCGACCCTATCCATCGAATGCATACAGTCATCCTCGGTGTCAAACCTCCCGCTCAAAATTAGTAACTAAAACGCAGCGAATACACAACCCGGTCGTACGTCGCAGATGGTCATCCGTCCGAGTGCTATGCGCCCTCGAAATTGCTTGACATCTGGACTCTTCTTGAGTCAAGATCATTTACTGTCTATTTCTATGAAAATTTGTACGCGCCGAGATTTTAGAGGTTCTTTCCTAAGTCTTATGAAAATGTGTAGAGTTGCACAATTATTTATTCTGCATCGTGAGACGGTACCCATGCAAAGCCGTGTACAAATAATAGTTGTTAAAGTAAAAGTTAATGGTATTTTATTGAACTTTATTCCCAAATAAAATAATTACACGTAAAATAATTGGGCGCGTGCGGAGCGCGTGTATGAGATTAGAGTTTTGTTGAATATTTGTCCATTTTGGCCGAAAGTTCAATTTTTTTAATTAAAAATTTATCTTCTAATTTGAAAAGTCTACTATTATATTTTTGAACCAGATCTCATCTCCTTTAGTTAAAAATTCAACAATTTTATTGAAAATTAATTTATTGTCTTGAAATTTAAACTGTTTTCCTAAAAAGTCATATTTTTTGGTCGAAAATTCAACTATGTTCTTGAATATTCGTCTATTTCGCCAGAGAGTTCGATCTTTTGAATTAAACATTCATATCTCAATTTCAAAAGTCTACTATTAGATTTTTGACACAGAATTCATCTCTTTGGTCACAAATTCAACTATTTTATTGAAATATTAATTATTTTCTTGAAATTTAAACCATTTTCCTAAAAAGTAATCTTTTTTAGTCGACAATTCATATGTTTTGTTGAATACTCGTCTATTTGGAAAGAAAGTTCCATCTTTCTAAATAAAAATTAATCTTTTAATTTGAAAAGTCTATTATTATATTTTTGACACTGATTTCATGTATTTTGGTTACAAATTCAACTATTTTATTGAACATATTTTTTGATGTTATGGTTTTTCACAATTTAGAAGTAAAAATCCTAAAAATTTCCTAAAAATTGTTTTATGGTTGAGAATTAATTCTTCTCAATCGAAGAGTCTATTATTATATTTTGGGTTCAGAATTAATTTTTTTTAAATAAAAATTCAACTATTTTGTTGAACAATCGTTTATTTTGACAGAAAGTTCGATCTTTTAATGAAAAATTCATCTGTTGGTAGAAAACGCATCTTCTATTTTGAAAAGTCTATTACTATATTATTTACTTAGAATTTATTTATTTTTTTATGTAAAAGTCTTCTATTTGATTGAAAATTTAATTATTTACTTAAAATTAAAACTGTTTTCTTAAAAAGTCTTTTTTTGTTGTTGAAAGATAATTTTTGTTTAAGTCTTCTATAATATTTTGGGTTCAGAAATAATCTCTAACTATTAGAAATTTAACTATTTTGTTGAAAATGTAATCATCTTCTTGAAAATCCAACTATTTTCTTGAAAAGTTATCTTATTTGTTTGAAATTTAATTCTTTTAATTTGAAAAGTCTACTATTATCTTTTTGGTTCTGAATTAATCTCTTTTGATTTAAACTTCAGGTACTTTGTTGAAACGTTAATTTCTTTGTTGAAAGCTTAATATTTTCATAAAGATTCATCTTCATTTGGTCAAAAATTCAACTGCTTTGTTGAAAATTCATCTTTTTGACTTAAAAACTCAACTGTTTGGTTGAAGCTTAACTTTTTTTTAAATAGATCAATTGGTCGAAAATTTATTTTCGTAGGTCGAGAATATGAATTTTTTGTTGAAAATGCGTATTTTTGGTTGGAATGATCAACTGTTTGGTTGTTACTGCAACTGCTCGGTTGATATTAAATTGAATAAGAAATTAAATTACATATTTCAATTGAAAAAACTAACTGTCTGTTTTAAAATAGAAGAATGCTCAATAAAATAGTTGAATTATTAACCAAAAATCATAAATTCTGAGTCCAAAATATAACTGTAGAATTTTCAAAGAATTAATATTCAAACATAAAAGTAGTATAGCTATAAGAGTTCTGCGGCACTACTACGTAGTTCCAGCTGCCACCGACAGTTGGCGCCACTGGTCAGTTCCCAAAGTCGGTAATTGAACTGTCGGTAAGGTAGAACCCTAGCGCATATTGTTGACTCGGCCAATGAAGATGGTCCCTATTTTACCGACCGAACGCACAAGCAACTTTTATAAAGGTGACGCATGTGGCATCAGGGATTCTCCAAGTTCTGGAACTTTCCAGAATTTTGCTTTTCTATGAGTTCCGTTCAAAGAGGATCTATTGACTCTTAGATTCTGACTCCTGAAACTTTCTGGATCACCTCAGTCGTTGAACAGTGATCGAAATTTCTTGAAGGCTGGAACGAATTCATGGTTCGCTTGACGAGGTGGGTCCCTGCAATACCAACGAAGAATCAAATTCTGGGGATTCCCGGAAAATAATCGAACTTTCTGGAAATGTTGACGTGATCTCTGACGATTTTCTATACGTCGAAGTTTCTGGAAGGCTTGAATATAAGCTCTTGTTTTTGAGGTTTTCTATGTCGTTTAACTTTCGAGAAGCATCGATATTGGCTATAGTCTCTAACTGCTTTGCAGAAAAGATGAATCGATATATTCTCAACTTCCACCTATAATGGTACATATTTAAAATTCAAAGTTTCGAGCCTTCCAGAAATTTCTTTGTAGACGTGGTGATCTCTGACTATTTTCTGTGGAACGAATTTTCGAGTAGGCTCGATACATAAAGAAAGAAGTATGGATACAGGAAATGATTTCTAGTGATTATGCTAGGAAAGATCCATTGGTGGCTTCTAGACGGTTCGACACACTAGCTGCCAACGGCGCTGGAAAACACATGCTTACATTCTGGAAAGATCTATCGAAGTTTCCACAAGGTTCGTTGCACGCGAAGCGCTACCTCCATCGCGCAGTTGATTTATTCAACATTTAGCGGTGTGCTTCACCGGAGCGTAGAGGGAAGATAGGTATAGAGGCGACAATGCAGCGGGCAGCTTGAAGCACGCTAAGGGGAGCGAGACGGCAGGGGAAGGCTCACTTAGGTTTAGTTTGGGAACCAGCAACGCGTGGCGCTAGTGCCACGAACCAGTGCTTTATGCTTAACGTGTGTGAGTGGGGTAGGTGAAGAGAGTGTGCCGTGTACATGAGTCGAACTGCAAAAAATTTAGAACCCTTATACCTGAACTGGTCTTTCCGAACTATATTCTGGCTATTCACTTTCTTCCAATATTTTCGTGAATGGAAATATCCACCGATGCGTTTTTCATTTGAAACTTTCTATTTTAATATTTCAAGTTAAAATTGAAAAACAAAAGAGTTTTTTTTAATGACCCCATTAGAAATTTTTTTATTCGCTTAGACGAGTAATTCTTTTCTTAGAATGATTAATTACAATAGTCATTATTATTGCAATATGTGAGCATTTATTGAATATTATTTGCTTTTAAATTGTAACCATAATAAACACGTGAACTTATTAATCAATACACTAATAAAAATGAACAAATAATGTCCTTCGCATACCATAATTAAATGTATGGGCATTTTTTACATTATTTGATTTTGTACTTATACATTCTCTACTCTCATACTTATCTTCCTGCACTCGTGAAAAAAATCTGAATAATGTAGGTACAACTTCAAAAAGAAACTTATAAATAAGAAAAAATTTTATCGTTATCGTAGGTACAGTTAAGCTCTCGGATCCAATAACTCACCCGACTCTCGTACTATTTTACAAAGTACATATTTCAGTCAATTTTGAATGAATTTATCTAAACTATTCCAGACATTTTCTTTGAACTATATAGAACAACTTTCTCGCTGGAAGTTGTTTTAAATCTGAAGTGGCCTCGACACTTTTTGTCCCCGAAAGTTGAAAAATGTGGTTACAGATCGGCCTTAATTTTCAATTGGATATTATTAAACAAAAGGTCATTTTCAACATTTTATTATTTTGTAGGCATTCGCTGAGTATACTTTGTATGTGTACTTACTTTCAAACAGTTTCAATAAAATTTGTACGAGTTGTGATGATTTATGTTTTAATTACTGATTGAATATTAGGAAAAAAAATTTCTTTTCAGTTTTAAATTTTTATTCTTAAAACTAATTTTAAGACATAAGAATTCTAAATATGCCTTGTTAAAATATAGAAGCCTACATCTAGAAAATTAATTTTGTGTATTTGAAAATTCCCATTCCTTGAGACCCGGGGCAACGCTTTTAGCGTTTTCGAGCGTCCGGCGAGTTTAAATTCGAGAGCTCAAGTGCAGAAATTGTTTCATTGAAACACTTAAAAAAATCAAAATTGCGATTCTAACTCAACATTTAAAAATATTAAAAGTAAAATATTAAATTTCCAGTGAAATATGATATACAATGTACTTGAGGGTTTCAACTTTTAATATTATTTGCATAATTTGGACGTATTTATTCGACAAAATTGATATTTATTAATCTACCCGTAGAAAGAAGAATATTCTCCAGCAGTATGGGCTCTTGCAATTCTAACATTGTTAATGTAAGGGGAAAAATAAGACAGAGTATTATGCCCCATTACGGGAATTTTCCGATAAATAATTTTTTTGACTTAATTAATTTCTTCACGTAATTTATACACGGCTCCTGAGTACAAAAATAGATATTTTTACCAAAAAAAACAAACAATCATATTTCCTATACTTTTACCAACACGGTAACAAAGGTTTCAATTGTTATATAAAAAATGGTTGCTTTGTCCACATTTTTCATTTAATAAAAGTTCAGTACTGAAAATGGAGAGAATATTCTTATTTCTTAAGACTACAAGACATAACGATCTGCTTTATAAATATTTGATTGTTTCCATATAATTTATACGTGAAAAGTATTGAAAATAACGCACATTCCATTTTCATACCTGCAAACTTCTGAAATGGTTACAGAGATTTATATATGTATGGAAAATTCATTAACAACCCTACCGTTCATTTTGTAATCCAAAATTTACTATTGCAGAGTGGCAAGGAAGATTTTAAGCACCCTACATATAGAAAGGCAAATTGCAGTGGATCAACATTACCACTAAAAACAATAACTTTCCGTCTAAAAAACTCTCGGCATATTATTCCAGGCATCTTGTAATTTTTCACCGCGTTCGTTTTCTATATCGTTTCACTGAGAATTTCAATGGGATGAGGATTTTCAACTTTTCCAAACATGACTACGACGCTTCCCGAAAATATTTTTGAACAATTTTCCAAAAACAGTTTTTTCGTAGACTGCTTTCGTAAACTTTAGAAAATTCTGAAAAAGTTAAAAAAAGAAGAAACTTCTTTCAATAATAGGCGCAGAGTTGTATGTCTCCAAAGAACCGCGATTTTTTTCAAAAAGGAGGCTAAAAACCCCAATTCTGAAGTTAATATTTGTACTTTAGAACCTGTCAATTTTACGAAAAAATATTCTCCATTCTAATTAAAGTGTACGCAATTTCGAGTAATTCTAAAAAGAACAATGACCGAACCTCAATGTGTCATAAGTTATGGCCTCCCAAACTTGACCACTTTTGACGTATTCTTCAGAGCAAATTGCTCGTGTTTAGTTTTTTGAAAATAATTCGTTTGTGGGTAAATCTATGTTAATGATGACAGAGAAAAAAACTTTATGTAGAAAATTATGTGTAAATGTAAAAAAAGACTATCTTCCAGCCTTCATAGGTCAAGAGTTAGGACTCTTAAAAAAAAACACACATTTTTTGCTACTTTTAACAAGAAAAAGTTTTTTTAAATAGCTCGTTCGGCAAATATCCTACGGAAAACGGCAACGGCATTAATAACATAAGTAACAAACCGTTCCAGATGAAAATAAATTTTTTCGTACAAGATGCCTGGACTATATTCAAACTTTTACATATGACGGAATTTTTTTAAACGTTGTTTATTTTCGGCATCTTCTGCATTTTCCTGCTGTCTTTTGCGTCTTTCTTCTCTTTTAGGAGCGTCAATAAACGCAGGTAAAAACGTCCAAATAGATCCTGATAGTCCAGCGGTTGAAAATTAAAGTTCTACATATTTTTGTTATTTCTTTCCCCAGAAAGCATTTATATCTCATATAGTTATGCAATTTCAACATTATTTATAACTAAATTTTTTTTGCATATATTAATAAATACTATATCTTTCTGTAAAAACAAACCAATTTATTTCTCCTTCCACGTGGTTCATTTTTAACCCACAAGAAACAAAAAAATCGAAAATGCACTTTGAAATTCGGACTTGCTTTTGTTAGGGCACAACTAATATTCATATGCTGTTAAGTTATAAATAAACAAACGCTTTTTGCTACGTCCATGAAAGTATTATGCTCCCAGTGGACAACAAAATTAAGGATGTCCTAGAGAAGTCTTCGGGACATCCTTAAGACGTCTTTTGGAACATGTCTTTTGGACATCCTGGGGATGCTCTTAAGACGTCTGATGTCAGTACAAAAGATGTCCCGAGAACGTCCTATGTCTTTAAGACATCTTTACGACATTGGACGTATTAGAGACTTTGATTGGACGTCCTAGGGATGTCCCAAGGACGTTCTAGAGATGATCATGGTTTTGTGCCCTCTGGGCTATTAGTGATATATTATCACAAAATCTTCAGAAAGAATACTCATAGTTATTATTAGAAACTGTTCAAAATATTATCAAACATTCTCTGTAAAAACCAGAGATCTTTTTTTCCGTATCATATTTTTCATGTCCTTTTTTCAAATATGATAACTTCATGCTGTTATTATTTTCAATGTAGAAAAACGACTTTGGAACCCCGCAAGCGGTTTCATTTTAGTATGACTCGAGACAGGATTTTTAGTCGTATTTCAATGCCTGGAAATAGTCTGAAATAATAGTATTTTTACAGTGTTAACAAGAATGTTGATTTTCAGTGAATTTCAGGCCTACCAAAAAAATCTTGTAACTGACTGAATTTTCATGTGAAAAATTCAAAAACTTGGCAGAGTACAATTTAATTTGCACAATTCATTGAATTTGCGAAATCGAAGATGGTGAAATAAGTCCAAAGTAAAATTGGATTGAAAAATAGCACTGTAAAAGTATAAGAAACTTATTTTTGTGAAAGTATATTTAACAAATTACAATTTGACAGCTCATAGCCACCAAGAAACTTTATCTACGTTTCTGTAATGGAGAAAGACTTGCAATTCCGATAATTTTTTAGAACCTAGAAGTTTTAGTTTGCTTCTTTTAATTAATATACGTCCTGCTTTCTAAATTATATATCTACATTTTTCAATCCTCTATTTTTCCAATCTAAAAAATCAAATGATCTAGAAAAGAGGCGGATTACTATACTGACTCAGAATTAAATAAGTATAAAATGCTACCATAGGGAAATTCTGAATGATTATTTTCATTTATTTCTTCTAGCTGAGATAATTAATACACTATTATATACATTTGAAAATTCATTTTTAATGAAATGCATATTTGGCAAATATTCGAAATCGACGAGATTTAGCAGCACTTCTTGGTTACGGTGAAAACCTGGCAAGTAATAATTTCTTTCACTTCTCACGCTTATCCTGTCTTCTGACTCACATACACCACAGACATTCTTGGCTCATGCCACTCACACACATTAAGCATACTTTCTATCGGTGAAGCACTGTTTCCGTCCCTCCCCTCCTATCCGTTTACTGGTTCGGGATACTAGCGCCTCGCATCGCTGGTTCCCGAACTAAGCCTACTCCTGACGTCTCATTCCCCGCGCCCGTCTTCTCAGCTTGGTGGGCATTGTCGCCTCTATACCTATCTTCCCTCTACGACCGGAGTAGACTTCTATGATACATGCGGATTCGGTTGTAAATAGCGCTGCGCAGTGCTGCGCAGTTGAGTTCTATGGTACATATAGCAGCGCAGTACACTTTTAGGACACTTATGGGTGTGCAGTAGACTTCTATGATACGCATGGATGCGCAGTAGAGTCTGGTGGTATATATGGCTGCGTACAAGAGTTCTGCCACGAATACCCAGATAACAATCGTGCGACGCACCGTACTCGCATGCGTGCGAGGCACGCTGTGCGAGTCATAACGCACGCATGCCACCCTCACCTGTCGCAATGCTGTGAGGGTAGGTAGAGTGCGTGCGTAATGCGTCTCATATCGCCATCACGACGACTTCACGTATGACTGCGTATGACAGCCTGTCTGCGACGCATGCGTGCGTTCATGCTGTACATAATAAATAATTCCATAATAATGATCTAATTAGATCGTAGATATTTTTTATTGATCAAAATTGGAATATTACAAATTGTATCATATGGAGAAAATAATACAAATTATTAGTCCGCCTTTTCATGGAACAAAATGT
>CAKNYM010049017.1:0-28408 GCA_932195095.1 Andricus curvator
AAAACATATTTTCACAGATTTTGAAGGATCTGCATGCATTATTGAGAAATCGGAAAGTGGCAAATTTTGCCGGTTTTCATTCCCAGATAACAAAATGCGCGCACAGTGCGACGCGTGCGCATGGTGCGTGCACACATTTATGGGTTTTAGAGGGTATCAATGATATTTTTATTCAAATTTAAAAAAACTGTAAGTAATTTATCATGAACGGATTTTTTATTTTAGGAGAAAGTGCTATATTTATATTATGGCCCTGTAAAACATTCTTGGTCCTTTTTCTCTTGCTTAAAAATATGCAAAATTCCTGGTTCAGTTTCTATGTAAACATTTTTCCTTGACAAACTTCTTCATCGTAAAAAATTAAATAGAATTAATATTAATGAATTGATATTCAAATTTATTCAAATTTTTAAAAATAAAGTATTACGATCTCGCTTTCCTTTATGTTTAAGTATAAAAATTTTAATAAACTATTACCTTTAATAAGAAATTATACCTTAATTTATCAATTTACGCTTGCACACTTTTGCGTAATAAAGATCAGTAAAAAATTAACTTTAATAAAAAATAATTGTTTTAGAATTAAATGTATTCCAAAATTTGATTATCCTCCCATGAAAAAGTATTACAGGAAAATCATTATAGGCTATTATAGAAATAATTAAGGAAAAATTATAGAAAAATAATTATAGAAATAAATCATATGAAAATATTGAAATAATTATTGCAAAAAGTATAAGATATTCATAGCTTCAAGTTTCATTTTACCCGCAATGATCAACGAAACTGCTTCTAAATATGTCAATTTTCACGAACTTTGTGTGAGTAGTTCAAAATAAATGATTAATTTTTTCTTTTTTCTAATGTTTGCAATAATGATTTGAATATTTCAATATAATTCATTTCTATAATTCCTACATTCGCGAAACAATGATAAGAAATTCATCATTTGCCTATAATGATTTTCCTATAATACTTTTTCGTAAGGGTCATAAGAAGATACACCTTTCCTAATATAATATTTTCTTTCAGAGTCCGTATCAGTTTCCGAAAATGAGAAAATGAACCGTATTATCTCTAAACTTTGGTCACTCAGAAAAACCTGCTCCGAGAACTCGTACATTTTCTGGCAAACGAAGTTTGGAAAGGGAATATCAGACCCCAAACTTGACCTGTAAAATACAGATGAATGAAACGGAGAAAGAAGATATTTCAGCTAGTATTGATCAAGGCTGTGCTGACAAAGCAGACAGAATTATCAATCAGACATATATACCAGATCCATTTGCTCTTTTATTTAATAAAATTGTTGAAAATGAGAATGCTGTTCGCATGCCTATTGTTTGGTCAAGATCAAATGTTAGTCGGGATGGTCGCTCGGGTTTAACTTTTTGTACGTGCATGGGAATACAAGTGAAAAATGGTCATAATGATTCAGTGTGCAATAAAGAAATAACAGTAGATGAAAGTATGACTATTCTTATAAAAACTAATGGGAAATTGATTGATTCTTCAGAGTTTGGTATTCAAAGTCTCCAATTGCATTCAGAAAAAGACCTTAGAGAGGTAATTGAACGGGAAATTGAATGTCACGTATGCCAAGGTTGCCTGAAAGTAAATTTAAGCGAAGAGAACGCAAATTATTTGACTTCTTTCAGCTATACGGACGAATGGATCATTCTTTCTCTGATACTGCATATGTGTTTAGCAGTGACCTACAGAATGATTCACAATAACAAAATTTTGCCCGTGCCTAGTGTGCAAACAGTTCGAAGGTAATCATATGTTAATATAAATTTAATTCAAGTTACATTTTACTAAAAATATATAATTGAGAATATATTTTCTAGGTATCTGTCTCAAATGGACAGTCCATGCGGCTTCGATCCAATTTTTTTTGAAATTTTGAAGAAACATTTCGCCGGAAACTCAGGAAAAGAGTTGCATCGTTTAATGCTAGGAGACGAAATGTCTACACGGAAAAACCTTCTGTTCGATAAAAAACGATGACCTTTAAATGAGTTAAGGACTTCGGTGATGATGTGCCGAAAGATGTCGATAAGGAAATGGCGGATCATGGGCTCGTGATAATGAATAAACCACTATATGAGGATTCGTTGTCCAGGAAATTGTACTTCTTGAAACAAGCAGGGGTAAAGATACACGGTATTGTTGCTGATGCAGGAGCTCCTAAAATTCAAATGTGGACAGAAATGGGGGGTGGTGGAAAAAGAGGAAAGGGAAGATTTAAAAATTGGTTTGAACACCCTACGGATAAGAGCCATATGGTATTTTTTTCAGACGCACCACATCTGATGAAAACGATTCACAATCGTTTGGCAAACTGTTCGAAACGAAAAGTACATTTAGATTAAAAGAAAAAATTCGTTAAATATTTTGCATAGCTCAATATAAAGCAACTCAGACTATAATAATTACCATCATTTTAAAAATGAACTTCAGGTTCGCCCAGACGAAAGCTCCATAAAGCGGGAACAATTTGAAATTCTCTACGAGATTATTAAAGATCAACAATGGATAGACGATTGTGTCCACATCTCAGTGATTTCCACATCTTCATAAAGGACAATAGTTTAATTAAAATACGAGTATCGTTGGCTTTTCAAGTAAGTTTTCATTATTCAGTTTTATCCTTTATTATTAAAAATAATATTTCGCAAATAGTTTATAGTTCGTTAATGCCAATTCATTGTTTTAGGAAATTTTGATTAGATCTACGGCTCGTGATTTCCGTTTCTATGCCTTGTTTGAGGAAAGGCGTACGAACAGCTGTGAGTTCATAGCTAGGTTCTGTGAAATTTCAAACAATATGTTTGATTCTCTTAATAGATCTTTAATTGAAACAGGGCTCCAACTTGGCTGTGAAGATATTCGGGTACATATATATGATTTCACAGAATAAAACCAGAATTATTTATTTTACATTCCTGCCATACTCTCATATTAATGCATATAATATTCAACTTTTCATTTATCTACATTTTGCACGAGACTCTACAGTGGTTGGACGAATGGGAAAGAAGAGTTCAAGAAAGTTTGATCGGGCTGGATCAATTTTTTACTAGCCAAACTGCCAGAAGATTGAGAATTACTCGAAATTCTAGTTTGGATTAGTCTTCATACTTGCTCGAAGTTTTGAAATTTTATGTCGTCTCAACTAGGAGAATAAATCAAGATTCTCTGGAGGTATTTCATGGCGTGTTCAAATCTAGGCGCGAAAACGCTTTCTTATTATTCCCTAACGTTCCTCGTTTTATGCAAACCCTAACTGAATAGTAAGTCGCAAGGGATGAGGATGCCAATGAGTTCCAAAATTTATACTGAATAAAATTATTTATTAGAGGATAAAATTCATCTGAATAGATGTCAGAGTCAGCAGAGTTAGGAAAAGGTTGGAGACACCTTAAACATAAAGCAAATACTCGGATAAGATGGGTGCTTGGTTGGATGAAGGGAAAATATATACTATTAACGGTTTATGACTCACAAGTGGCGCTAGACAGTCTCGACTTCGTTAGTTTTCTGAGATAAGCTGCAGTTCTCATTTGTTGAGATTGTAGACGATTGTAGACAAGAGGATTGTCCCCAGAGAAGTCGATAATATCCAACCTTGATAGCGATTACTAATTTCAGCTCCGTAATTGAATTCCAAACTCAATGATCCAATTGTATTCCACACTTGATCGAGTTTAATAATAAACAGTTACAACTCACTGATCTCATTGTATTCCACACTTAATCGAGTTTAATAATGAACAGTTATAACTCAATGATCCAATTATATTCCACACATCATCATCATGTTCAATAATAAATAGTTACAAGTCGATTCTAAAACTGCATAATCGTTAACAAAAAATATGAGACTGATTTGAGCACCGGGTAAAATAAATCTACGAACTGACATGCGCTTTTTCGTTTATCGTTACCGTACTGCTGTTCTATGTATGTGTTCGGGGTATTTTTACAATTCTTGGATGTAGTGCTCGCAGGAAGAGAGTATCTCCTCCGGTGTCTATGGCAGAAAGGTCAAACGCAGACGAGTTAATAAACTGTGTATGTGTGTTCATACATCGCGCCTTTATCATAGGTAGAGGAAATGACTGACTATGTGCTGTAATCGAGTGTAAGAGATGAAGGAAGTTGGCCGATTCTAATCTAGATCACGCATAGCACTGTGAATCAAATATACACACGCAATGTAGTTTATAGGGAATGCCTATGTGCCATGACCGTGTGTAAGGAGATAAAGGAATTCAGCCGAATCTAATTACACATAGTACTATCCCTTCACTACACATTCGCAATGTAGGTATCAATGTATAACTAATTTATGAATTAGTTACCGGCTGTAACAAATATTTTTCAATGAATTATTTCAAACCTAGCCCATCCGCATATGTGTCACCGCCACTCGGCCACGGTCAACTCTCATGACACTTTCTTTCAACAGGCCTCAAAAGGAGTACCACGGGGTTGCAGGCTACTAAACTTGAAATAACTGCAGAATCAGGTTTGGTCGAGAGTTTCAAGAAAATTGATTGTAGGCCGCACTATGGGTTTGATTGAATACAGGTATCTCGGTGATATAAAGCGCAGATTAGAGGCATAAGTAAAAAAGCAGATTAGTAATTTATGATCGGTCCGTTGAAAGACCTAGGTAGGAACTTTATATCAGAGGTGATATTAATTTTTTGTTTTTACCAAGGTGTTGTTCTAGAGACTTCGTAGCAATAAAGATCGAGCACAATATAGGAGGCAAACGCCAGCCTGTAGTGATTTGCTCAGCGTACCTACCACTTATCTTTTAACTACTGATTCAGCCTTATTGAATCGCGATGATACACCTACCTATGTGACGGTTAGTTGTCACGAGGTAAATGATTTGACCTGATGCTTGATAAGTATTAGCGAATTTTTTAAGGGGATAGCATGGATAATTGATTACATCCCTGTCGGATTGTAGACAGATATGCTTCTCCTTGACAGCTGATAGACATGAGGCTCATAGGTGTAGAAAGCTAAAGTATAGAAAACTGACTGGGATACTTATAGTGAGGATATTAGAGTTTACTGGGCGCTATAACGGGCAGATTCAAGTCTATTAAAAAGATAGAATTTGCTGCTGACACCTTGCAAAAAGGTATGAATAAGGCGCATGAGGATAACTGTCCTCTTTTTATTAGGAAAACAGACAGGGATGCTCTCTGGTGGAATTCTATTTTTAAAGGTCTAAAAAATGAAACTAGACGCCTTTTCAAAGGTCTAAAGAATGAAACGAGACGCCTTTTTAACAGGGCCAAAAAGACTTGGAACTGGGACCTGTACAGGGCAACCTTAACAAGATATAATAGTGAGATACAAAATGCCACGAGGTTCTCATGGAGATGGTATTGTTAGGAAATCGAGAACATACATGACACTGCTCGACTCTAGAGAACCTTAAGGGGTAACTCATCCTGGTAACTGAGAATACTAATTCTGTCGTCGGGCGAAATAGCTTAGAAAAATAATAAAATCATTGAGCATCTATCAAGGGTACACTTCCCGGGCTCGCAGTTGGATTACGCGACTATGGGGCGGCCAATGAGCCATACTTCTCAGGAGTATCAACTTTTAGAGCCGTAAAGGAAGGTTGGAGGGTAGTCAGTCATATCGCCACTCAGTCCAAAATTAGATAGGTATTTAAACAATTCAAACCATTTAAGGATGCAGGAGATGGTGAAATATTCCCTGCGTTAATTCGAGAAGGAATGCAGTCCTAAGTCGATCAAATGTGCAGCATCTTGCGGGTATGCTTAACATGAAAGAGGAAATCTTACCAGAAAGACATTTAAAGGAACTTATACAATCAACGTTCAATATAGTAGAGCAACAGTGCAGAGACCACTGTTTATCCGTTAGTCAGGATAAGACGGAGCTAATGGTGTCACCAGAAGACCTTTAAAAAAACAAAATCTACAGTATGGAAGCAGAATTTTTAAAATTAGCAAAATACTAACGATTCATATTTGACCCTAAATTAACCTGGATTGATAATAATCAGTACAATAAAACAACTAGAAAGTCTTTAAAAGGGTTTCTGTTTGATGATCACTGCTGCTATGAGAACAACACCAACAGCAGCTCTTGAGCTCATTCTGGACATCCTTCGATTGCAACTGTTTGTAAGTAAAGTTGCGGTAGCGGAAGAATGATTTAGACCAGAAGGTCTCGTTAGGTACACAGACGGCTGTAAAGATTTCTTGGGAACAGGGGCTGGAATCTATAGGAAGAAAGCCAAGGCTTTTCCAGGCCGAAATGTCAGCTATAAAGGTTCATCTAGATGAAATCTGTAAGCAAGCATATGAAGGCCAGCATATTTATATTTGTCAAGCTGTATTTAGGGCTCTTGCATCAGAACAGTTTACTTCCAGACTAGTCTGGAGCTGCCTTCAGGATCTTTTTAAGGTGGATGGTAAAAACTGGTTCAGTCTAAGATGGGTTCCCAACCATTAAGATATTGATGGGAATGAGTAAGCAGATGCACTCGCTAAAACGGGAGCATCGCAATCCTTGATTGTTCTGAACCCTATATCGGTATCTCGTACGCTTCGGCGAAACAAGCCATAGAACAATGTATTTCGGAGGAGCGTGTGAGTCAATGCTGGTTGGGCAACAATTGACGAACGTGAAGATTAGAGACAACCCAAGTTTGTCGAAAGTGTGATTTTCGCAAGGAGATAGGTCATCATATACTTTGAGAAAGTGATGCACGGGCTGCATGAAAAATTTTATGAAAAACAAATTAGGAACAGTTGACTTCTGAAATTGCAAGAACAGTTTTGTTGTATCCAACCGGTCAATTGTTACGTTGCAGCGTGATCTCCCCCCCCCCCCACCGTCCACCTCCATACCATAACAGCGCCCATGTCCCTTTATGCCACACTCAGCCTCGCAGAAAGATACGAGCCGGACAAGCTTTGACTGGCGTGCCTGACGCTCTCGCTTTAGCTTTCCACGTTTGCATCACTACGTATCGCACACATTTAATTTCGCTTCTTTTGTTCTTCAGTTTTAGGGGAACTCCTGATTCCTTTGTAGTCAAGCGCTGTATCTTTGACTCGATTACTGATCTTTTATTTCTTAACATTGGACTGAATTAACGGATGTGTACTCTGCATTCACACAGCTGTTCATTACGTCAGCAGAATGTTACTTTCGAAATTCTTTCTTCGTGGTGTAAACCACTGCCTGATTTTAATGAAACCCCCCAAGGATTTAACGAAGTTAAACAACCAAGAAAGAAAGATGTTCTCTATTGCTGTCTAGAAGTTCGGGGGCACAATGGCTTAGCGTCTGAAAGTAACAAGGAGCCAGATTTTTTTCTATAGCCCGGCAAGTTACAATCAAGCTAGATGTTACTTAGGATAAATCATCTATTCCAATAGTAACACATAACATTATAATTAAATTAATTACACGCTGCCATGATGAATACATTCGAATAAAAAAGTTTCAAACAGTAAAACAATAGTTCGAAAAGAATAGAGGTTCAATTGATATATTTCACAAGTCAGACCACAGAAGTTTTTGACATAGCCTTCTCTGAATGTGCTGACTTTTCTGCATGTAATTGTCCGAAGGACAAAAAGTTTTCTGATTGAAAGGGCTGAACGTACATGTAAGAGGCTTAGACTTGAGAGTTCCCTTTCTAAGTCAACTGATGCAGATGCTTCTTCACATTCGTTTTCAAATTACAGCCAACACTTAGATGATGATGAGGCAGGCGTTGAGGACAGTTCGGCTGAGGATGAGGTATTCAGTGTATTCACTAAACTCAAAGACAGAATATCTAAGCCTAAACTAGACATGACTGAAACTGTTATGATTGCTCAGAAATACAGCAAGCGAGAGGGCTGCGGTACATATAATATCAACTGTGCTTCACGTAGCTTTAACATCTGAAATTATATCTGCTGAGCGATCTAGCGACACAATATCTGCTTTGATTGAGACAAGAGCAAAAAAAAAGGCGACAGAAATTTAAAGTAGCTCGGAATTTAGAACAACGTTCTACAGATAATGATCCATTTAAAGGCCTATACTTAGAACACTTATCACTTGTGGTGGAAACTATCAATACGTTGGTCACGTTACACCATCCTGTGGCTATGCGCATGATGAAACCACGGTTATTGTTCAGTACATCCCCTAATAGCACGGAACATTCCGGGAACGTTCCTGGAACGTGTAAAATGTCCGCCCCTTGGGAACGTTCCAGGAACGTTCCACTGGGACCTGAGGGGAACTTTCCATTATTGTTATTTTTAACAACAATTATCTCGTAAACCGTAAGAGATAGGTAAACATGGATGTCATTTTTGAATTTTGAGTACCGCATATACTACACTATAATATGATATCCGTATCATAAACTGACATCGATTTTGACCTATCACTTACGGTTTACGAGATATTTATTAATAATAATAACAATAACGTTAATTTATGTTTGGAACGTTCCAGTGGAACGTTCCTGGAACGTTCCCAAGCGGCTGACATTTTACACGTTCCGGGAACGTTCGTGGAAAGTTCCGAAAGTTCCCTCGAAACGATCCGAAAGTTCCCTCGAAACGTTCCGGGAACGTCCCAGAAACGTTCCGTGCTATTAGGGTCATGACCAAACTTAAAGGTGGCTTCGATGAGGTAGATGTTCTTGATTGTCACGGAACTAAGACCAATACTGGTTGGAAGGGCGTTATCCCTCAAAAATTAGAGGATGTAACAGCAAGACCTATGCAATGGGCTGCTTCTCTTTTGCATTTCAACCAACTGCCGTCCACATTCTCTTCACACATATTGACGGAATTACATCAAGTCCCCATTCTCATACAGGTCCTATAGGTTTAAAACTACCTGACTGTGGAAAGCTTTCAGTAGCGCCATTCAAATCAATAAAACGTGACTTGGCTTGCCATAGCCAAGAAGAGCTCAGAAAACTCAGTAAGAACCTGAGGTACTTGTTCCAGATATCTCAGGCCATTGACTCCGGAGCATGCCCGGAAGGGCTTGCCTCCATGATCCCTGGCGAACTAAACAAAGCATTTATATGCATAGAAAATTGGTCTTTTCTGCGAAATCATTTCTTTTCATCTAAAGAATAGAACTTCTGCACAACTGACTTCCATCCAACAACATTTATCATTGTTATAAACAATTTTTACAAACAAATTAACTTATTATAGTATTACTGCCGTTGGTTATATTGCTATCAAACTTTATTTCATGGCAATATTTAAGCCTCTCTACCAAACGTCAATGTTGCAGCCATGAGAGAGGTTTCTTTTTTTTACTTTTTTTATACATTTTTTTTGTACTTTTTTAATTTTATCTTTTTCTGACCTACTTATGAGTCTATCAAATTCAAAGATTCACTGAATATATTATCGCATAAGTAGATTTTTCGCATCTCCTCATAGCTCCTTCATTTCTTTGTTCCTCAAGAAAGTTATTCGCGGATCCGATGAAATCATG
Source organism: Andricus curvator (assembly GCA_932195095.1). Taxonomy (NCBI): domain Eukaryota; kingdom Metazoa; phylum Arthropoda; class Insecta; order Hymenoptera; family Cynipidae; genus Andricus; species Andricus curvator. The sequence goes on from CAKNYM010049017.1 coordinate 9,538, forward strand.
AAGTAGTGCATAATATCTAAATTCGTTGAAATTCTGTTGGAAATTCTGCTGTTTCCTGATCGGGTCTTCCTGGAAACTTTATTGCTCGCCTCTTGGAATTCTTCTGAGAAGCATCCAATCGGTAATTTGAAGGATCTGATGATCTCACTTCCGTGTGTCAGAATCTTATGCACAGTTGGTGGCAGTTTTTACCAAGGATACAGTTTCAAGCAAAGCTTTGTCGTATCTAAGGCATATGTTTTGAATTTTTCAGAAACGATCATTTTATCACACGAGAGGAGTTTCAGAATGTCATGACATCTTTTAATAAGATTCGGGTCCAGACCACTAATTTCCGCTACAACTTCAGCGTTCGCATAGGATCTCATTTTTTCTAGATTTCTTCAGTTGCTTTTCTTCAGGCTTTCTTGCACTGCTCTTTTTAAAATCCATATTATATGCAACATGTAACAGGTATTCTGAAAAGCGAATCCAAGCATATCATCATCCACAAGAATAAATGAGCAGAATCTAGCAGATCAAAAACGCTCAATATCTGTAAACAAATTGCTTTCGGCTGTTGAAATAGCTGCCATCAAAATGGAAGTGGAACAGCAGCTTCCTATTGATGAACTTCCATTGGAAGATGTGGACAACGAGGACTTGATTGCAGCTGAAGGCATAGGTGCTAGGGATAATGAACATCAAGTACCGGATGGACTAGAACCACATCCGGACATTATAAACGATGATCTAAACAGCGAAGTCCCAGAAAAGCTACAGCACCTTGAAAGGAATTTTGGTCATGCTTTACTAGAGTTCAGACATGTAGAACCAACACAAAGGCATTCACTGCCCAAGATGAACATCATAGGTGATCTGCGTGCACTAATAGAGCACCTGAACAACAAGGTTTTACCTATGCATTTGAACGCAACACAAAATGCGTTAGAGGTGCAAACTCTTGTATACTGTGCAGCTGTGGCAACCGTTAGAACGTTGGGCCGCAGAACTAGGCCTATAAATGCAGTCTTTGCCCCAAGACAGGAGCGAGATCCACCATGGAAGATCAGGTTGGATATGGATGTCAGCAAAGTAAGGTGCAAATTGGGTCGACTCACTCAATATAAAAAAGGAAATCGAACCAGAAAGCTGATACACCATGTTATTAAAATCATCCACCCTCGGTATATCGAGACATTGACACCAGCAATATTGGATGAGATTATAGACTCCCAGCGGCAGAGACATGATGTTCTTACTGCTAGATTGCGCCGGTACAAGAAAAGTAGTGCAAGAAGGCAACAAAATCGAACCTTTCAGGCAGATGAAAGAAGGTTCTATCGTGAACTGAGTGTAAAGCAAAATAACCAACAAGACAGCGAAGTTCCTCAATTGGAAGACATGACTAACTATTGGTGAGATGTTTGGGGAAAAACTAACAGAAGTAATTTGGACGCTGCGTGGTTCCAACTGGAAAAAGCAAGAGCAAGCAATAACCCTGAAATGGAGCTGACGAACATCACAGCTTTAGATTTTTCAGCGGTATTGAAAAAAGTATGTAACTGGAAAGCTCCAGGTCCGGACATGGTGCACAATTTCTGGTACAAGTACCTGACTAGTGTGCATCCTGCGTTGGCACGGTATTTTCAGAAGATCATCGAACATCCAGCCGTGATGCCAGGCTTTATGCTGCAGAGTACTACGTATATGTTGCCTAAAAAACCAGACGCTCAAAATCCATCTGAATTTCGACCGATAGCCTGTCTTTCAACAATATATAAATGTCTTAAAGCTATCATAGCAGATAAGGTATATTCTCACTGCGACGAGAATGACATCCTTACAGAATAACAAAAAGGATGTTTGTAAACTCCCGAGGCAGTAAAGATCTAGTCACCATAGACGCTGTTGCCATGACGCAAGCTCGTAAACATCAAAGGAACTTGAAAATGGCATACATTGACTACAAGCAAGCGTTTCCTTCCGTACCACATGACTATTTGCTTGAAGTCTTAAAAGTATACAAAATTTGTCCACGCATCATTGACTTCCTAAGTCGTGCGATGATGCTTTGTGGTACAACAATCAAGTATTTTGATCATGGACAACCAAGGATAACTGGATCAATACGCATTAGGATGGGTATATTCCAAGGAGACTCCTTCAGTGCATTATGGTTCTGTTTAGCGTTGAACCCACTGAGCAAAACTCTAAATAGCATGTCTCATGGGTTCAGAGTACATGATAACGATGATGGTCATCAATTGACCCATCTTCTATACATGGATGACCTAAAGCTGTACGCTAGTTCGGACAAGAGACTGCAGCAAGTGATCGATTTCACAAAGCAGTTTTCCAACGATATCCATATGGATTTTGGACTAGATAAATGCAGAACAGTGCATTTAATCAGAGGAAAATTAGGGACCGCAGAACAAGAGAACGATTTCGTGAATGACATCGAGGCAATGGCTGAGGGCGAGTCATATAAATACCTGGGTATTCTTGAATCTAAAGGTATTTAGCATACGAAACTTAAGAAAAGCCTAACGACTGCTTTCACTACAACACTCAGATTGATTCTGAAGAGTTCTCTTAACTCGGCAAACAAAATCAGGGCAATCAACATCTATACCATCCCTGTCCTTACGTACTTCTTTGGGCTCATCAAATGGTCTAACACCGACCTCGAACGATTAAACAGAATCATCCGCGTAGAAATGACGAAACACCGTATGCATCACAGTAATTCGGCGATTGAAACGGTAGTTCTACCACGACATAGAGGGGGTAGGGGCATTGTAGATGTCAGGAAACTGTGTGAGTCACAAATCACACAGTTGCGGGACTATTTTAACAGCAAGCGAGATGTTACGCTTTAAAATACGATCTGTAAAGCGGATCTTTACTACACGCCCTTGAATTTGTCCTCAGAGGAGGCCTTGAATATCAGGGCAGAAACCATAGAGGAATTAGAAACGCAATGGAGACAGAAAGCCATCCACGGCGAACACCCCAAAACGTTAGATCAATATGAAGTGGATAGTGAGGCATCCAATATTTGGCTGAGAAAGGGAGTCCTGTATCCAGAAACGGAAGGATTCGTCATTTCGATTCAGTATAGGGTTGTCAGCACCAGGAATTATCGAAAACACGTGTTACATCAAGACGTGGTTGACCGGTGCCGATTATGTGGAGATACCAACGAATCCATCGAGCACATTATTGATGGTTGTCGCGTAATGGCTCAAAGAGAATATACGCACAGACAGAATGATGTGGCGGGCATTATACATCAACAACTTGCCCTAAACCTAGGACTCTTAACAGAATGGATGCCTTTCTATAGATACATTCCAATGCCCGTTTTAGAAAATGAAGATTACATCTTATATTGGGATGTGACCATCCAGACGCATCATTACATCCGAGCTAATCGACCTGACATCGTTATGCGAGAAAAAAAAGGTGGAAGAGTCTACATCATCGACATTGCTTGTCCACTTAACCGAAATTTGCAGGCAATCTATACAACCAAGATCCATAAGTATAGCGAGCTAAGGCATGAAGTAAAGGCAATATGGAGGAATGTAAAACATGCATCTATTCATCATTTGCGATTTCGGCTACAGGCAATGTGCACGCAAGATGCAGTGAACATCTTGAACATTTAGGAGTCAGTAGGGTACTTGCGGCAGTTCAGAAGGCGGTTTTATTAAACACCTGACGCATTGTAAGAAACTTCCGAGACCATCAGGAGGCCAGTGACTAAGAACCTATGACGTGGTACGTGGTAGCTTCAAGAAAGCATCCAGAGGCGACTGTTGTCACCTCCAACACTCACGGCCTGCGTAAAGATAGCAACGGTAAAGACAAACTGCAAACTACACCATGCTCCTAATTCTGTACCTACAACATCATCGCAAATGATTTCAAACATCGTTTTAAAATAACTTATAACATCCTCATCTCATCAGTCTCATCAGTCATCTCTTGCAGTCAGCCACGTTGCTTTGGGCTAACTCCCCAATGCAATGAATTATGCGGTTACGACACCAGTATCGCGCAGTGCCACCGACAATAGGCCTCTCTCGGATGGAGGCCATGGTTCAGTTGGGAGTGGCAATAGGACCGAACCGAGGTGACGACCAGGCAATGGCCCCGGACAAACGCGAGAACATCGATTTAAATGGTCGGACCAACTCAGGAGAGACATCCTTACCTGTTGGCAAAGAAGCTCACCGGCGCGAAGAGGATTCATGCAGAGGTTACATGACCGTTGGGTCAATATGCACCCGGAATATGCTCATCAAACGCCTCAGTATTTAAGAGATAAGGTATCCTTTTTGCGAAAAAACGGATATGATCACACGCTGAACAAGTGTAAACTGTTGACCATCAAGCAGCACTGGACGCAAAAAATAAGTGGATTCAGGAAAATTCCACCTTTTCTACTCATCCTTCCCGTCTGTTCAATAAAACGTCACGTGCCGTTAAAAATCCGCCTAGTCGAAAAGAGATTCAAGTCTTCTGGGAACAAGTATATGGAGATACTTATCAGCTAAATGAAGACGCTTCAGATATATGACTTTTTCGTAACTTTTGCCAAAGGCAAAGATTACAAGGTCCAGAGGAAGAGTGTCCACTAATTACTGCTGAAGAAGTGAAGAAAGTTATCGCTAGAACTAAGAAGTTTTCGGCGCCAGGGCCAGATAAAATCAACAACTTTTGGTGGAAGAAGTTGACTTCTATGCACCAACATCTAGCTCGTATATTTACTACTTTCTTAAACGGAGAACAACCCGTCCCGCAGTGGCTAGTGGAAGGACGCACGGTATTGATTCCTATGACCGGAGATTTGTCAAGTCCAAAGAACTACAGGCCCATAGCTTTTTCAAACACCAGCTACAAGCTATTCACTGGCATCCTCAAAGAGAGGATATTAACATCTATCGAGACGGTATGGAGTGCAATAGTTGAACAACGTGGATGCAAGAGAGGTCTGACAGGTTGCAGGGAGAACCTGTTAATAGACAGGTGTATCACCCAGGACTCGATCAGGTATCGACGCAATCTGTCCATGGCTTGGATTGACTACCGTAAGGCATTCGACAACACGAACCATGAGCTACTTATTAAGCTCATTGAGTGCATGGAGGTGCATCCAAAAATAGTGATATGCATAAAAGAGCTTATGCTCTTGTGGCGGACAAGATTTGTCATAACATCTGACAAAAGACAAGTAAGTACAAGCTATATCACATATAAGAGGGGAGTCTTCCAAGGAGACTCTCTAAGTCCGATACTTTTCTGCATCTCCCTCTTGCCTCTATCTATTGTGCTCTGATGCAAAAGCTCTGGATACCTATGTGGCCCGCCGAACAAAAGAGAATATAAGGTCAACCACCTTTTATACATGGACGACCTTAAACTCTTTGCTTCCTCGAAAGAGGACCTTAACATCCTTGTCGAGGCGGTAAATAGGTACTATAAAGCGATTGGCATGAGCTTCGGACTGGACAAGTGTGCCTGCGTCCACCTACGCCAAGGAAGATTAGAAACTACATCATCGCGTCACGATCAGGATGTTCAACTCATAGGCGGAAATACCATTCAACATCTTGGTATTGGAGAAACATATACATATCTTGGAATACCGCAAGCGGAAACCCATGATGTGCTTGCGTTAAAAACGGCCCTTGGAAAAAGGTATCGCCAAATTCTCAGAAAAATTTGGGTTTCCGAATTATCTGGAAAGAATAAGATCCAGGCGACCAATATGCTGGCCGTTCCTATACTGCTCTACACGTTTGGTGCAGTAAAATGGAACGTCGATGAGTTGAAGCAACTTGACCGAAGCACACGCAAGATGATGAAAATCCATCGAAGTCATCATCCTAGATCTTCCGTACCTCGAATATAGCTCCCTCGAGATAAAGAGGGTAGAGGCTTGCTGAGCTTCGAGTGTCTTCATCGCAGAACGGTTCTGGCTACAGCCTGCTCAGTTCTAAATAGCACAGATTTCTTATGCGACTAGTACATCAACATGAAGTCGTCAATGCTGCGGCGTTTCTATATCGTGCCGCAGATAGGGCCGCAGAGGAGCTTGGCCACCCATTTGATTCCAGCGACACTACACATGGCCTGGCATCACTAACTCCTTTGGTGCTCAAAAGTCGTGTACAGGAAGCAGAACATACGCTTCTACTAAGAGAACATGCTGACAAGCCCCTTCATGGTAAATTCTGCGGCATTATACGTAGAGAAGAGCTCTCGATGGGTCTGTCCAACATGTTTCTCAAGTCTGCAGGATTGATTGAAATCTATTGAAATCTATGAGCTGTGGATCCAATTTGAATGGGATATTGTGAATTTTTTCATTCAAGATCAGCCACTTGGAAATTGGCATTTTTGACTACAATTTTGGATTCAGCTACCCAAAAAAGCCTTAGTCCGCATGCTGTCAAAAAAGTTCTAATATTGTGAATTTTCAGAATTTTGTGTTTTGAATTGTCAATTTTGACTTTGAACTCGGGTTCAGCAAACTCAGAAACGCTTTTAGTCAGCATCTTGTAAAAAAGTCAAAATATTGTACACTTTTTAAAAGTTCAGCCATTTTGGAACCGAAAATTTTGATTTCAATTTCGGATTCAGCTACCCAAAAAACCCCTTAGCAGAGCTGGGCACAAAATACCTCAACTACATTGCTGAAATACATCAGAGGGAAAATACAACTCAGCTGATGTATTTCAAATACGGCTACAAAATAAATTTGAGTATTTTGAAATATTATTTGCAATACATGTAAGAATTGTATTTTGTAGTTGAAGTATTTTGTGTATTTTCTTGAAAATACTTTCTAATATCAGCATATAAAAATTATATCAAAAATCCCTATAGTGTATAATAAGTATAGAAATTTCATGGTCAAAGAGTGGGAGTACAAAGGATTGAGAAAGAGGGGGTGGCATCGTTTTAGGGGGGGGGGGGCAGTAGAGTCCTGGAGTACGTAGATATGCCCAGTAGAGATCTGTGAAGCATAAAGCTGCGCATTACATGATTGTAGTACATTAAACTGCACATTAGGGTCATGCAGTGTTCAGGGATGCGCAGTAGACACATATGGTACATAAGGATATACAGTAGATACATATGATATGTAGGGATGCGCAGTAGATATTTATAGAACAAAGGGATGCACAGTAAGTACTTATGGGACATTGAGTCACGCAGTACACTTTTGTGATAAACTAGGCTGCGCAGTAGAGTCCTGAAGTACTCAGGGCTGCGCAATAGCGACATATAATGCATAAGACTGTACAGTAGATGCCAATTATATGTAGGGATGCACAATATGTATTTATGGGACATAGAGCTACACCGTAGGCACTTATAAAACATACAACTGCGCAGTACACTTTTGTGGTAAACCAGGATGCGCAGTAGAGTCCTGCAGTGCGAAGGACTACACAGTAGAGATTTACGATATATAAGGATACGTAGTGGAATTTTGTAGTATTTAGAGCTGAGCAGTATACATATATTGTACATAATGCTGCGCAGTAGATCCCTACAGTGTTCAGAGCTGCGCAGTAGAGACATATGGTAAGTAAGGATGCGCAGTAGATACAGACGATATAAAATGATACGCAGTATGTATTTATAAGACATAAAGCTGCGTAGTATCTATTTATGAGGCATATAGCTGCGTACTAGTTATTTATTGGTCATAGAGCTGTGAAGTATACTTTTGTAGTAAATTAGGCTGCGCAGGAGAGTCCTGTAGTGCGCAGGGCTGCGCAATAGAGGCATGTGGTAAGTAAGGCTGCACGATAGATACCTACGATATACACACGTGTCTGCTGTGCATCTCAACGTTCTGCAGGACTTAATGCGCAGCTCTACGCATTATAAATCTCGACTGGAGAAGCCCTGCACACTACAGGATTCTACTGCAAAGCTTAATGTACTACATAAGGGTACTGCGCAGCTCTACGTACTGCAGAACTTCACTGCGCAGCTTCACGAACCATACATCTCTATTGCGCACGCCTTCGTACTGCAGAACTGCACTGCATATCTGTACGTGCCATACATCTCTACTGCGCAACTCAGGTCTCTACTGCGCACCCATACATTTATTAGCTCTTTGCTGTGCACATGTATGTACCACACGTGTCTCATGTGTATCCCTGCGTTCTGCAGGACTTACTAATCAGCTGTTTGCATTAAAAAATGTCAACTGCGCAGCCCTGCATACTGAAGAACTCTACTGCGCAGCTTAATGTACCACATAAGGGTAATGCGCCGCTCTATGTACTGCAAAACTGCACTGTGCAGCTGTACGAGCCATATATCTCTACTGCGCACCGCAGTTCTCTACTGCGTAGCTGAGCGTACTACAAAATTGTACTGAGCGGTTCTCTGAATCATAAGTCTCGACTAAGCACCCCTACATTTTGTAGGTTTTTTCTGCACAGGCTTGTGTATCACACGTGTTCGCTGTGCTCCCTCACGCACTGCATCACTTACTGCGCAGATCTAAGCATGATAAATATGTACCCCGTGGCCCTGTGCATTATATGACTCGACTGTGCAGCTTAATGTGTCACAGTAGGTTAGTGCGAAGCTCCATGTACTGCAAGACTGAACTGCGCAGCTGTATGCATTATAAATGTATAATGCGCAGCGCTGTACACTTCAGTACTATACGGCGCAGTCTAATTCCCCACACAATAGTACTGCGCATCTCTTTTCACTACATAACTGCACTGCACATCTGTAAAAATCATACATATCTACTGCGCATGACTTCGTGCTGAACTGAGTAGTTGTATGAACCACACATATTTATTGCGCATAGCAAGTCTCTACTGCGCAGTTTAATGTGTTAAACAATTATATTGAGCGGTTCTATGTATCATAAGACTCGACTGCGCACCACTACATTTAGTAGGTCTTTACTGTGCAGACGTACGTATCACACGTGACACGTGTCTGCTGTGGATACCCGCGTACTGCAGCATTCACTGAAGAGTTCTACGCATTATAAAGCTCTGCTGTGCAGCCCTGTACATCACAGGACTCTAATGCGCAGCTTAATGCATCACATAATGGTACTGCGAAGCTCTATGTACTGCAAGACTGCATTGCTCAACTCTACGAGCCATGTGTCTCTACTGCGCACGCCTGCATATTGGAGGCCTCCAATGTGCAGCCTTGCGTACAGTACATATATACTGGGCACCCCTAAATGTAGTAGGTATTTACTGTGCACACCTGTGTACCGCATGCGTTTGCTGTGTACTCCCACGTTCTGGAGAACTTACTGTGCATCTATACACATTATAAATCTCTACTGTGCATCTATACACATTATAAATCTCTACTGTGCATCTCTGCAGATTGTATGGCTCTACTGCGCAGCTCTATGTACTGCATTGTAGCATTGTACGTTCCCTTATACACTCTAGGGATTTGTAATATAATTATTATATGCTGATATTAGAAAGTATTTTCAAGAAAATAAACAAAATACCTCAACCACAAAATACAATTCTTACATGTATTTCGAATAATATTTCAAAATACTCAAATGTATTTTGTAGCTGTATTTGAACCACATCAGCTACTTGTATTTTCCCTGTGATGTATTTCAAATGTATTTTGTCTGAATGTAGTTTGTATTTCAGATACCTCAAATACGATTCCGATTCAGTGACCCAAAAACCCCTTAGTCTTCATATTGTCAAAAAGTCAGAATATTGTGCATTTTTACATTCTGATCCTTATGAGAAGGTATTGGTTTTATGGTATTTGGTATTATTTATGGTATTTTTAGGTATTTGGTTTTAAAATTTGTCTTAGTCGGTTTTCGTCAAATCTCCACGTTTTGAGACCCCCTGAGTCAGAAAAAACGATTTTTACCAAGGTGTCTGTCGGTAGTCTGCAGTCTGTCTGTAGTCTGTCTGTCTGTAGGCACGATAACTTTTGAAAAGATAATCAGTTTGTATTGAGCTTGGGCACATTTTTTAAGCCCTCAAAGAAAAGTTCAAGTTCGTTAGCCAGCTATTTTTGATAAAAATTCAAGAAGTTAGAGCATTTTCAAAATTTTTGAAATCATTTTTTTTTTAAACTTCAAAATTCTATGTACGGCAATTCGTAGTACTCAAAAATCTGCACAATTTATCCTTACAAGCCCTACAAGATTATCATAAGAACTTTTTCAATTTTCTTGAAAAATTAAAAATTCAAAGTTTGATCCCATGAAACATAAACAATAAACTAAAAAATTCCATTTTGCTTTCAGACTATGCAAGATACGAAAAAAGATGATAAGACAAAAATTATCCTTCCAAGAAAGATCTACAAATTTGTTGTTAATTATTTTTTTACAGGACGTGTAGTTTTTGTTTTAATCGTGAAAAATGACGTTACAAAATAAACAAAAAATCAAATTTTCACATTCTCATCCTAATCAGGAGGTATTGGTGTTATGTAACAAAATACAAATATAGTTTTCTATGAATAAAACAAACACTGTTTGACCAGAAACGGAATTTTCGATTTTTTGGTAGAATTTTCAGTAAGTTAAACCAAAACTGTTTCTTAAGCAATTAATCGTTTTTCTTTGGACTTCAAAAAAGTGTGTGGGTGTTGTAATGAGAATGTGTTCCTTGAAACCGATAGAGCCTTAAGTAAATAAACTTCCTTTTTAATCTAAAATAAAAAAAATTTAACAATCACTTAAAACGTAGAGCTTTTGTCTATTTTATAATAGTTGCAAGTAAATTTCTTTTTTTTTCATCTGAGCCGAGCACGGTGTGCGAAGACCAAAAAAAGCCGCGCGCGAAGCGCGAGATACAACAACCGCGCGCCCTAGGCGCGCTCAAACTTGCGAGCGCAGCGAAGTGCGAGATGAGAATGTGCCCGCGGAGCGGGCAGATTTTTTAAATTTAGGTTCAGCCTTTTGGAACTTGGAAATTTTGACTTTAAATTCGGATTCAGCAAACTCGAAAAACCCACTTAGTCTGCTCATTTTCATATATAAATTGTATATAAAGTATATATAAAGTTTTATACATAATTTGTATACAAATTATGTATGTTTTTTTCACCCCTAGATACCACGTTCTGGGTAAAGCTAATATTTTTATGAAATACTTGTCCACCATACTGGATCCGCAATTTTTTTGGTTGAAATTTTGACTTAAGATTCGGAATTAGCGACCCAAAAAACCAAACGTAGGTGTAATTAGAATTAATTTTTGTACATTTCAATGGGATTGCCGACCTTTGGCCACGAAACCTGGCCTCTCAGCCCACTATGATGGTGATGTCTGGTTGCGTCTCAAAAATGAGACGAGACATCAGATAATGTCTCACGTTTATGGTCTTCCCAGTAAGAAGGAGTTGATTGAGACGCATAGACTGGTATTCAAAGAAACGGACATTTCAATGCCTATAAATGCGTACCAATTGCATTTTTAGCCGAAATGCCATTGAAGGCGCTTTACTGTTTAAAATTTGCTTCGCTTCAATCACTTTTAATGAACATCAACTTTAAGGCATAAAAGTTATACATAATTATTTGCCTGTAAGGCATTTCAGTTGATGTCTGAAGACGAACTTTTTTGGACTCAGAAATGAGAAAGTTAACAGATGCGAGGGAATAAAATTAATTAATGAAAAATTTGAAATTTTTAAACTAGATAAGAATCTTTCAATTTAACAATTCAAAATCTGTGGGTCGCAACGACTATAGCCGTAAAAAACATGCTTCAAAAAAGTTAAAATTGTAATTTTGTATAATAAACAAAGATTAGCTTTTATGACAGTCAGAATTACCCTTTTTGTCACGGCAGGTATACCTGGCCTGGCGTTTAGTCAACCTTTTTACTGACTTAAGACATGGAATCATGTCTCAAAACATGAAATAAAGTCTGGCTGCGCCTAAAAAATGAGACATCAAAAGTCAAAGAATTTTTCCTGGGATACCCTTTCGCTCACGAACTCACATATTCCACCAGTCTATTGACAGTATTTTTCACATTTTGTTTCAGATCAATCATACTTTTAGTTCTCTCGAAGCAGAGTACACAGATTTTTTTACAATTTCCATCGCGAGTTCCAGTATTTAGCGGCATTAAAAGAAATAGATAATACTGGTAACTTTTCACTTTAAGAAATGTCAAGTGATCATAACATTCATGATATTATTCTTAAATAAAAAGGACACCTTTTAATTATTTGGTCATTTGCAATTAAACGTCCAATTTTGTATAGAGGTTTTTCTAGAAATGAGCCACCATTTTTCCTTTAAAAGAAATAAACAAATTATTTGGAATAAAAAGCTCAGAAATTTCTACAGTTTAAAGTTATTAATAATAATAAAAACGTAAATCACCATCTGCGTTGATAAAAACGGAATTTACGAATCGCGTAAATGTTGACGTTAATTGCCATTGTCGCAAAAAAAGAATATAACAATATAGGTTGTGTATACTTATACAGTTGCTGTGATCTTATTAGGAGACAATAACGAATAACGCCTATATTGACACTAATCGTCAGATGCGTTGTTTATTTACGCAGATTGTGATTTACGTTTTTATTAGCAGCCATAACGATTTACTGCTTTTTTAATAGAAACAGTCTATTATTATATCTGGTTCATTTTAAATTTAGTAAATCCATTTCACACCGAGAAATGCAGTGTAAACTGACACAAAAGAGCATAAAATGTAAGTTATACAATATTCACACTTTGTGGTGAAAGAAATAATGTCAGGACGCGTTGTGGTCGTTTTATCAAGAGCCACATCATCAATTTCGCGTTGTGGAATTTTTGCAACGACCAGAAAGGGTTGAAGTTTTAAGCTTTTATTTTTATTTTACTTTTTTTTTAGGTAGGTAGCATCGGAAATATCATTGTCAATTACTGAAAACATTGATATCGTTCGATTTTTTTGGTAATTTTTATCAAAATTTCAAAGCATCTGTAACAATTACAATTTTGTTTAGATTAAGCTTAAGAGACTTTATTACAATAATAAACATAGAAACAAATAACGCTGCAGGAAAATATTTGAAACATTTCAAGTTTGAAATGGTAATATTTGTATTAAAAACTCAAAATTTCTTCTTGTATTTGTGTAATTAAGTGTAATTAAAATTAATTTTGAAATTGCGAAAATATCAATTAACGTCACTTTTTGCAGCTCAGATCGCATCCTTATAAATTACACATTTATGTATTTACCTTTTTCCAACATTAAAGTAAGATGTTTATATATCACACTTGAGCATTAGGATACTCTATATTCATTAGGTATTTAAACTTGATAAAAGTTTGCATTTTTCTTTTTAATTATCAACTTTTAACTTCTTCCTAAATTAGCCACTGGAAGTTTTGTTCTTTCAGATTCCCACACTTTTCCTAAACATTATTTATACATAGATGAAAGAAATCAGCATACCGACGAATCCCGTTTTATTTACCCTGCAGGAAAAATTTCACAATACAGCTAGGTCGGGGGGGGGCGCCCCTACAAATAGCATAGCAATTGCTTTAAAATTTTGTCAACATGATGTCCCTAAATCCTCGATTTAGAATAAATAATTGGTCGTGTAAAACTTAATAATCTTTCTTTGTGAAGATAATCTCGACTTCTCTAAATAAAATGCTAACTGCTGGGATTTTCAATGACGCGCTCAATATCTTGAATGCGAAAGGAGCCTCATACCATTTGGAAGCATTTCCTTTGATTTTTGTTAATCGATTTATGAGTGCGACTAGTGTCTTCGGAACGACTACGTTTTTCTGGTTTTCGGTTAGATGGGGTGAGGTACGAGAATGAAAAAGCATTCTCAGGTTGGCAAAGTGCGTCCCCCTGTCCCGTATAAATAATTAATACAGCACGTTATTAAAGGTCGCCGTGGTGGTAACCAAGTGGGAAAGAGAGAAATAAGCTTCGAAATTGTTACAAGCCACGCTATAATGTTCTGCCTCATTAAATGTGAGCGATTCAATAAACGGGAAAATCGCATGAACATCCCTTTATACGTTCACATATATATATGCGGAGAAAAATGCGGATTCAAGATCTATCGTTGAGTACCGGATATAAATCAGTGACTGTAAGGACATAGGACTGAATTTTAGAAGTTTAGCAATTCATTTTCACGACGGAATTCTGAGACTGAGTCTCAGAATTACCATACCATTGCATCATCTATCCTTAGTTCTAAATATAAAATACATAGCACTCTTCCCGAAAAAATCAACGTGAAAATGAATTCCTAGACTTCTTGTACTGAATGCAAAATTTTGGACCTGCATTTTTCTCCATGCACAATAAGGGAATAGGAAAATTTGAAAAGAATATAAAGACATATGAATATCTCAAAAACAGAATTTCGACAAAGGCGCCATTTTCATGATTCTACAGAACACAAAATAGGTTCTAAAAAATAAAATTCTCATATTAAAAAAAAAATTCTGTCGGAAAACTATAGTTTTGGTTTTAGGCAGAAACATGCATTGGATAAAGCCATCCAAATTCCAATGAAATAGAGGGGTGTACTTTAATTTTTCGGTCGAGACGAAGATTTTCTCCAATGTAGGTGGTGATTAAAAATCTCGTTAAAGAAAAGTAATAAATAATATTTTAGTGTTTATCTACATGGTTCGACAATCGAAAAACAAGCTGCATAAAAAAAATCATCCATTTACGGCTCACGAGAAAATGAAGAGATCTATGCTCTAACTGATGGCATCAAAGAAACCGCTCCGTCCACCCTAACCTGGCCGTCACTCTCCACGGCATAGCTAGGGAGGCTACCGGATGGCAGAGTGTGTTTGGCTGAACCCGGTTCTTCATCATCAGACCTGGACTAAGTCAAGTGCCTGACGATATGAGGATGTTATAAATTAATTTAATACGATGTTTGAAACATTTTCCGATGATGTTTTAGTACGAACAAAATTGAGAGCATGGTGTAGTTGAAAGGTCGTATTTAACCACTGTTATCCTTACATAGCGGTCGCGAGCGTTGAAGGTGACAATAGTCGCCTCTGCATGCTTTGGATGAAGACTGTTTTTCTCTCAGGCTTAAGATGGTTATAGCCCAATATGTCGAAGGCGTTTTTGTTAGAGTTGGATTTATTAAATAGTCTACATGGGACTGTCCCGGTATGTAATATCAGCCACGGACGCATTGTGTAATGCAATCAAGTGATCCGAAAAGACCAGTATGCCTAATGTAACATATTCGGCTAAGCCTGATTTTTTTTACACCACAATCCAAGGACTGGGTTGCAACCAAGTATATGATAGGGGGGCCTGTAGCTTAAGGTAGGATTCAAACCACCATAACCTCTGTAAAAGGACATTCGAACATTTTCGGAGGTACCGGCTCAGGGATCGAGCGCCGGATCTCTAACGTGAATTCCGAGCGCCTAACTGTCTGAACCACCCAAGCTCCTTTTTATTATATTTTTCAATCCTTTTCTCTGGTGAACCCGGTTTTCCATCATTAGCAATTAGTCAAGTGCCTGATGAAATGAAGATGTTATAAATTAATTTAATACGATGTGTGAAATCCTTTCCGATGATGTTGTAGTAGGTACAAAATTAGGAGCATGGTGTAGTTTGGATTTCGTCTTTCAGCTTTGTCGTCCTCACACAGCGGCCGCGAGCGTTAACGGTGACAAAAGGCGCCTCTGTATGCTGTCGTAGAGCTGCTATCTTATTAATTTTGCTTTCCTTAAGTTTTGAGCAAGTGCCCTAACTTTTGGACTGAATTTTTCATTTTGATGTTATGTAGCTAATCACGGACTGAACATTTGATGCATGCAGTCTCGCCGTTTTAATTTTAAACTGAAGCTGTGTAATACGCTCGCCAGTCTTACTAAGGCGTACTGAAGTAGGAATACTTCGATTAACGCTAAACAGGGAGACCGCCTTCTCGTAAGCTACACAGTTCAGAGTCCAGAGATTAATATCTTGGGGGAGCAAACTGGGAATATCAGTATTCGCTTCAGCTAATTTGTCCATCCTGAGAGACTTTTTGGTGCATTTTCGATCTCCTAGTTCTCATGTTGGCATTATTGGCTATCTGCAACGGTGGTCTTGCTGGAATGGGTGGTATGCTCGCTAGAGGATGCTGCTCTTCTTCTTGCTGATGAAGAGCTTCATAACCCTTTCGGCCTGAAAAGGATACCTGATCTCGTAAATACTGAGGCGTTGATTGAGCATCTTCCGGGTGCATATTGACCCAACATTCATTTAAACTCAGCATGTATCCTCTTCGCGCCGGTAAGCTTCCTTGCCAATACATAAGGATGTCCCTCGTGAGTTGATCCGACCTCTTAAAACGGTGCTCCTGCGTTTTTGCGGGGCCATTCTCTGGTCTTCGCATCGGTATGGTCCTGGTGCCATAGACGTAAACTTTATCTTCCCTTTTTTCTGTGATATTACCGTGGATCAAGACACGGAATTTATATGGTAAGGGGAAGTGAGGGATGAGTAAGAGAAGGGATAGATTTTAGATCAATTTAGAAGTCGCGTGTTGCTTATTCAACTGAAATACTCATCCCACAACGCAGCTCCGACACGGGTAGCTGATCAGTCTCTCTTGCAACCGTCCCAGATGGAGAGCTTCACAAAGCCATTGTACATCACGGTTCACGCAGAAATACACAGCCTGACTGATAAGTCTATAGGAAGATCCATACTCTTTACCCTAGCCATATCCACTAGGAAAAGCTCTCTACGAGGAAGGTGCGTCAAGCTAGCCCCCCCCCCCCCCTCTAGGAAATATTGGACTTTTTATTATTGCCTAATTTACGGCTTTTCTACGGCTATCTTAAGGCACAAAAAAATTTGTAGGGCTCATCAAGTTTCTTTCAAAAATCAATTTTTACACGTGGAAGGCTAGGTAATCGCAAGCTAATCCCTACACCACTGAAACGATTCAAAAGTATACCTGAAAACGACCCACTCTTACTCAGAATTTTTTTTAGTCAAGATACAAAAACGCCACAGTGTACATCTGTTCTAAGCCCTTCTGGAACACCCAAAATAAGTTACCAAAAAACATCCCTCATTCGTACACTTAACCGCCTCTCATTTAAACAATTTAATATACGAACGCATAGATAGGGCAACTTGGGAGATGTTAATAAGCAATAAAATGAGAGGATGAGAGGATAGAATAAGTTGATGAGTACGTGTACCTTCAGTGGCGGATGTAGGCATTTGCCGCCCCTAGACTAAAAGAAATTTGCCGCCCTTATAGGCTAAAAGAAATGAAGTACTCGCTTTTGAATCCACAGTAAGACATTTAGTTATCAAATTTTGCAGCCCCCCCCCCCCTAATTTTGCCGCCCTAGGCTGCAGCCTATGTAGCCTATATGGGAAATCCGCCACTGTGTACCTTGGTAGTTTATTTACTGCTGACGGAAAGATCGATGGAGAGATATATAGGCGTATAAACGATGGTAAGAAGGTTATCGGCAGGGTAGGATCCATTATCAGACGTGAAAATATATCAGATAAAACTGAAATGGCAATATACAATACTGTATTTACAAGGACTGTACTGTACTGTAGCGAGAACTGGACCTATTAAGATAGGGATGAAAGTAAAATCAATTCGATTGCCATTAAATTCCTGCGCAATATTTGCGGTAAAACGTTAATGGACAAAGTCAGTAATGAGAGAATCTTCAAAGAATGTTGTGTAGAGGAGACACTAATTGACAAGTGTGAAAGAAATTCGTTAAGATGGCTTGGGAATGTTGAGAGAATGAAAGATGAACGACTGACGAAACAAGTATATCGAGGTAAAGTAAATGGCGCGTACCCAGAGGCAGACCGAGGAAAGAATGGTTAGAATGTGTGAATGATACCCTAATTCGAAGAGATGTAAAAATCCATAGAAACAGAAGAGCTTGCATGAGGAAATACATGGACGTGAAAGAAGCTAAAGAGGTATGCCAGGACAGAAAAGTATGGCGACAAATATTTTCTAAGAAATGCATGATGAAGTGTGTCGGTGAAGTGAATGACACCTGAAAAGAAAGACCTTGGATACTAATGGACCCAAGTGGAGAGCTGTACATGGCCACTTTGTGAAGCTCTTTGTCTGGGCTGATTGCTAGAGAGATTGTTCAGCGACCTGGGTCGGAGCAGTGTTGCGGAATGAACGTTTTATTTAAATAAACAATACGAAAATTCTAGATGAATCTGAAAATCTATACCCCCCCCCCCCCTACACCAACCCATAAAATTCCCTTCCTCTTTTTTCTCCTGAAATCCCTGATCCCCAGGCTAGAGCCGAGTGAGTTACGCTTACCGCGAAAGGGATATGACTTAAGGCTCATGTAGGGGGTAATCTAACCTACAAAACTCACCTCAAAAAATCGATTTCGAATGCTGGGGCACCGAAAGAATGTCAGGGGGCAATTTTTTCCCCCACAGGAAGCCTATATCCTTATTTGAGGGGGAAAGTCCCTCCGAAACGTCAACACTCGCGACAAATATTAAAAAATTAACAAAATAACACAGTTTTCAAACGCCGAAAAAAAGTAAACAGAAACAGTACAATCAGCGCCGCGTGATATCTCGATCGATCACTAAATCTATTTAAAAGGACTTCTGGCGCCATATTCAAAATAGAAAAAGCATTGAAACATATGTAGGAGTAATAATTCTTCATAAGTTATAATATATTATTTAAAAAACATAACAAATAAATATTATTTTAAAAAAATATAAGAAAAAAAAGAAGGAAAAATATATTCAACCCAAAATACTGATTGATAAAATAGATAAATAAAACTTTCCACATTTTCTTCTAATTCTGAGTTGATCTTATAACATTC
>CAKNYM010049018.1:0-56377 GCA_932195095.1 Andricus curvator
CCTATTCACTTCGGAAATCTTGTTGAAAGTCACTATAGAATCAAAAAAATGAAACATTAAAAAAAGATATGTAATTCCGATTTTTAAAGATTTTCGGATAGCGGGATTTGAATGATTTCAGAAGTGATTAAACCCCTCGGGGTAACAGGTTTTGTGACGTAGAGGGCGGCGGGGGGGGGGGTTAACGCAGAATGTGACATTACACATGAGTAATATAAATGTGAATAAATAAAAGTAAAGCACCTAAATACAGACTTCACACATTTTACACTATTCACCTCTTCACCCCTTATTAAAGAATTCCTCTTTTTCCTTTGTTTTCAAGAAACTTTCCCATTTTCCTAGTTTTTTCGCTTAAATGCGAACCGGATTCATAGAACCAAATAAGATAATTCGACTATTTTTTGTTCAAAGTGAATTCTATTTAATTGAAGATTGCATTATTAAATTTTTGGTTCAGAATTCGTCCCTTGGTAAAAAATTCTACCATTTGGTTTAAGATTTAACTATCATGTTGAAAATTGGCTTTTTTCGTCCAAATAAATTATCTTAACTAAAAATTTACCCAATCCATTTTTGGCTGAAAATTGATCGATTTTGGTTGAAAATTCAACTATTGAATTTTTAATTGAGAATGCCTCTTTTTGAGTTTAAAATTCATCTGCTTGGTTGAAAGTTGAACTACTTTTTTAAATATTCATTTTATTGGGCGAAGATTTAACAACTTTGTTCAAAATTCCTTCTTTTTTTGTTGACAAGTAACTGAACATCTTTAGTTGAAAATTCAACAAACTTGGTTGAAAATGTATGTACTTTATTGTGAATTTATTTTTTTCGGTAAGAAATTAACTTTCTTAACTGAAAATTTATCCACCATTTTTGGCTGAAAATTGATCGTTTTTTGTTCAAAACACAACTATTCAATTCTTCACTGAGAATTCATATTTTTTGGTTAAAAATTCAACTACTTTGTTGAAAGTTGAATTGCTTTGTTAACCATCCATTTTATTGGTTAAAGATTTAACTATTTTATTGAAAATTCGTTCTTTTCTGGTTAAAAATTAATTGTTCGTTTATATTTGAAAATTCAAAAACTTGGTAGAAAATGTATGTACATTGTTGTAAATTTATATTTTTTGGTATAAAATTAATTTTCTTAATTGAAAATTTATCCAATCCATTTCTTGACTGTTAATTGATCGCCTTTAGTTGAAAATTCAACTACTAGGTTGAAAGTTGAACTACTTTATTAAAAATTCCTTTTATTGATTTGAAGATTGAACTATTTTGTTGAAAATTCGTCATTTTTAATTGAAAATTCAACTGTTAAATTTTTTATTGAGAATTCATATTTTTTGGTTGAAAATTCAACGACTTCGTTAAAGGTTAAACTACATGTTAAACATTCCTTTTGTTAGTTGAAGATTTAATTATTTTGTTGAAATTTTGTTTTTCTAGTGAAAAATTTTGGATCGTTTTTAATTTAAAATTCCACAACTTGGTTGAAAATTTATTTACTTTTGTTGTAAATGCATCTTTTTTGTTTGAAAATCAATTTTTTCAACTGCAAATTTAACTACTCTATTTTTTGTGAAAAATTGATATTTTTTAGTTTAAAATTAAATTATTTGGTTGAGAATCAATTTGTTGGTTGAAAATTCATATTTTCAGGTTGAAAATTCAACTATTTTGTAGAGAATTCGCCTTTTTGGCTTGTAAATTCAACAATTTGGTTGCATTTTTTCTCTCCCTTCACTGCAAAATCTGTCTTGCTTGGAAATTTAACTCTTTTGTTAAAAAATTCCCCTTTTTGTATTGTTAGTGCATCTCTTTTGATAGAAATTTTATCTTTTTTGGTGAAAAATTAATCTTTCTTTGAATCTCTTTTTGGATGATTTCAACTTTTTTTTTATTAAAAATTAAAATCCTTACTTGCTTGAAATATCAACTTTTATATTTTTCTTTGAGAATTAATATTTTTAATTGAAAATCCAACTACTTGGTTGACAGTTCAAGCTTTGTGTGATGATCTGTAACGAAGAAGGGAAAGAGATGGAAAAAGGGTACAAAATAGCATAACGTAGTTTTTGAACGGCCCGAAATTTATTTTGCGCCCAAGGGTCAGAAGAGAAGAGCAAAGAGATTCGAAAAAACCGGAAAAATTGATCTTTTGAACCGGAATTTGATGAGAAATGAAGTCTTGGAGTCGGAAGTGGGCTATAAGTTCCAGCATCATTTCTGGCGCGGAATCGCAAGACTGCGGCGCTATAAAAGCGAGCAATTAAAAGCGTGCAGCAAGGACATTTATGTCGGCACTAACTGCCCGTTAAGACGGAGGAACCACCTAACCGTGGTGGGTTGTAATTGGCCAACGTGCTGAATCCGCAGCTCGTAAAAAGCTCAGCAGGCGTGCCTGGCCTTCCAACAGTTTTTCCGTGTCGCTTCGCGACTTTGCGAATCGAATATCCCGCCATTTCTTCCCTTTCAAACGACTTTATTAGCTCTCCTCGTGTCGTGTCTTGATCCATTTACAATTTAATTCCAGCCCTCAATCAGCCCATCGTGTCACGTTTCTTCATTAAAAAGTTAATAGATATTCGTTCCTTTTCGGCAGGTTTAATTAGAAATCGAATTAGCAATTTGATCATTTCTTGCCACAGAGTGGCTCAGATGGTAGCTTGCCACGGTGTGCCTGAACCAACTTTAGATGCAAGGTCACAGCACATCCAATTTTTTTTTTTTTATTCGATTTAGGGGCTCAAAAATAGCGTCGAAAACAATTTTGAGCCAAATTCCCCGAGCCGTTTTTGAGAAAAGTGTTTTTATGGGTTAAAAATAAAAATTTTCAAAAAAATGTGATGCACTTTTATTTTTTCACTTTATTTAACAAAATATTGCCAACGGCGATACCACGCTGAAAACACCAGTTCTCGTAAGATCACTGAAGTTAAGCATTGTTGGGCGCGGTTAGTACTTGGATGGGTGACCGTTCAGGAAATACTGCGTGCTGTTGGCCCGTCGTGGGTGTGGTGGGCCCACATTGGTAGTAAATATCCATCTAGAAACACTACCCGAAACGGGTAGTGAGGCAATGAACTTTCGAGTTCGCAATGCTAATCAATGTATGTATGTATGTATTTAACAAAATATGGGAAATAAATATAACATCAGTCCATATCCATACTGAGAAAAAAAAAATTTATTTTCACACATGTCGGGCATTGTACTCTTGTACAGCTTTTAGTAAGTTACTTGGGTAATGAGGGTGTGTGCTCGAAACTTCATATTTAGGCCAGGTCGTTTTTAAAATCCGAATGGACGGATTCCATGGCTTGTTCACTGTAAAATCCAAGGCGTTTCGCAAATTTACAACAAAAATCAGGGACATGAAAAAAAACCGCGTGAACTTTAGGTGTAATTGACATATCCAAATCACAGTAACTTCGCTCCAACTCAGATATACAATCTACGTATTTCGGGTTTAATGTTGAAGACAAACAAGAATCAAGGACGGATTGAAAAGCCTTAAAGCACCTTACATATTTTAAACAACCAATGCTACATATTCCACGTAATAAGTCGATTTTTTCTAACAGCATTTTGCAAGAATTACCTGTGAACGCTGGACTCCCATGTACAAACTCGCGAGTAACATTACACATCCTAGCCCATTGGAGACTCTTAGCTTCAAATTCCATCAGCATGTCTTTATACATTTTGTTCACAACCCCGAGCATCAGATGTAGTTCTGGCGGTGGAATTATTTCTAATATTTCTGTTCCAGCGTTTTCTGAGAAAATTATAGGAGTATTTGTACAATTTTTATACTTCTTCGCAGATGATGTTTTACTTCCACTTTCTTGCCACGCAAAAAAATTTTCCTTACAATTTCCAACAGTTCTGTATTCCCCACACGTGTTTAATTCTTCCTTTGATGCAGTACACCATGTGCAAGGAGAACTGCTTGCATGTGACATGATGCCCGTTAATACGTTAGCAAGTTTTAAATCAGTTGCTATTGTCCCTTTTAAATCCTTCGATTTTAAGAGTGACCACATCAATAGAACGTTTTCATATTTCTCTTGTGTATGTGCCACTATTCCAAGCAGTAGTAATTTCTTGACGCCAGAATCCTTAAACTTTTTTGCGACAACGCCTTCGGTATACTTCTGTCGACCTTCTACATTTGCAACTTCTTATTCATCCAAAGATTGCATCGAAAGGCAAACTTTCAAAAAACCTCCGCCACTGTCTATTCCGAATTTCAAATGCATTTCATCAACTTCCGTTTTTTCTTCAACAAACTGAAATAATCCTTTTACATCATTGCAAAACACTAAAGTTTTTGCAGTAGTTGCAGTGTCGTTATTTTTAGTGTTAATCACATTACACTCTTTCATACAGAAATACAAATCAAGAGAATGGTTCAAAGTTTTTAATTTTTGTTTTAAATCTGGTTGAAATAATTTTCTGTCATTCGTAGCGACGCTACGAATGCCCATAACTTGTTCCAATTTTTAAGACATCTTCAGCAGAAACACGCTTCCGTTTTTTGCTTTCTGATTGCTGTTCAGGAAAAAGAAATTTTCAAAGGCTTTCCATGTTTCTGAGATGAAGCGATTACAGTATTTCTATCTGATTTATTTTCCTCAACGTTTGTCACTTTTTCATATGAAATTACTTTAATCAAATGACACACCAAGTGTTCTTTTTCTTTTAGGGGTATATCGTTTATAATATGATCTTTTAAATGTTCGTAATGCTTCAGTGTACAAGAAAAATGTGATTTTCCTACTACTAATTCGGAATGGCACTTTTTGCAGTATCTTGTTTTATTTCTTTCTTTCGCATCTGATGCGTTTTTTACGAAATTGCTATATCCTGGTGTTCTCACTAAGTTACATAAGTCGCATTCGAATAATCTGGTAATTTTATACGCACTTTAGCTTCATCACTTTTGACCGAACGATAAATAAGGATTCTGCAGGCATTACAAACAACTACAGGGAGGCGATTATCTTTAGCATCATAGATTTTGCAGACATATTTTACGATTTTTTCACAACAACGCACTTGGTCAAAATATTCAAAAACACTAAACAACTGCAGACTGCGCGATGCACTATTGGCAAAGATATCTTGCCTACTAATGGGTTGCAAAAATTATTTTCACAGAACTTGTTCTAGATATGTTTACATTAGGTAAGAGAATCCATCAATGTTTACATTCACGTGTTGTTGTGTCTTGTTGTCGTGTTCAAACAGGCATGTATGATGATAGGTATATTTCAAGACGTACTTCAAAGAATTTATTATATTTTAGGAGTTTATTATATTTTTTATAAAGTTTTATTTTGAAAATTTGAAATTTTAATGTCTTGAGATTCTTTTTTTAATTTTATAATGTTTTTCATCGATAAAATGCAGAAAAAAAATCAATTTATTAAATTTTTTGAAAAATTCTATTTTTCACCCTTAAAAAACATTGCTTGAGTCATATTCCAGTTTTAGGAGCTTGACGAATTTCAAATACGTAAAAAATCAGGATATCAGGGAAAAGTCTGCGAATTTTATTACTCAGGGAAAAGTCAGAGATTTAAAAAAAAAATGGCAAAAGTTGGGAATATCTATAAGAGGCACTTTACATAACTGTCAAGGATAATAAAGCGCATAGCCGGATTTCCATGTAGAAAATGCCCTGAAGCCAAATCAGATTTCGTATCAACTATTCGAAGGCAATTGGTTCAGGATTGTTTTTTACAAATTTTTAGCCCGATTTTTAGCTAATCGTTGGAAAAATCTGAAAAAATTCACAGTACTTCCTGTCATCAAGGGACATTTCCGTGAATTCTTCACAAATATTTTCGCGCGAAATTCACAATGAAAATAATTGCAAAAATGTTTGCACGCTATTTTTTTATTTAAAAAATCCGCAAGCAAAGCCGTGTTTTTCACCATAAATGAGTCCCCCAAAGACGCATATATTTTCGAAAAATGATCATTATACAGGGTGTCCAAAAAGTAACGATACACCTAAATGATTTTCCAGGTAAAATATTTTTCAAAAAGGTCATTATTGAAGTAAATTTTAAAGAGGAATCCAGTGATGACCTTGAATTTGACCTTGAGCTTGACCTTCATGGTTATTTCAAGGTCAACTTTGTTTTTTTTTTTAAAGTGGGAACCCCTATTTTTGACAACAGCCATCGAAAGAGCGGGAAATTTTACGTCCAAACATGTACTCAGGTCATGGGTCAAGGGTGACCTTGAACTTCAGCTGAAGGTTATTAGGCTTGACCCAGGTATGGGGCGAGTCCAATCTGTACTGCTGTGGCTCAGGTGTTTACGAAAAACGTCGAGGTCATTGTTGGAGTAACTTTTAACAAGGAATCCAGCGGTGACCTTTAATTTGACCTTGAGCTTGACATTCAGGGTAAAAAAATTTTTAATGACAAAAGTTAAAGTTCAAGGTCATCTATAACCCATGACCTGCGTACATGTTTGGACGTAAAATTTCCCGCTCTTTCGATGGCCGTTGTCAAAAATAGGGGTCCCCAACTAAGAAAACAAAGCTGACCTTGAAATAACTTTGAAGGTCAAGCTCGAGGTCTAATTCAAGGTCACCACTTGATTCCTCGTTAGAAGCTACTTCAAGAACGACCTTGAACTTTTTGAAAAATATTTCACCTGGAAAATTATTAAGGTGTTTCGTTACTCTTTAGACACCCTTTATATTATATCTCATTTTTGTCTTAAGCTTAAGAAGGTTACACTAACTTGACTTATTGGGCAAAGCTTGGTTTCTTACCCCGAAATTCACGGACTAGGTTGCAGTCAATTGCATGATGTGGGCACCTACAGCTTAAGGTCGGATCCGCACCACCAGAGCCTCGGTAAAGGTACGTAAAAAAATTTCCAGAGTTACCGGCTCAGGGATCGAACCCCGGACCTCTAACGTGAAGCCTGAGCGTCTAACCACCTGAGCCGACGAGGCTCTTTATTATTCTTTATTTTTATTATTGTATTATATTATATATTCCTCTAACCCACGAAAACAGGGCAGTCGCAGATTTTTGTAATCATACAAACTAGACCGAGTGACTGCAATCCGGCATACACTTTTCGGTAGCGAGTTGCATTTTACAGGCACAAAAAACACTAAATTTTCGATTACAAAAAAAAAAAATAAAAATAACAAGAACATTTTTCGAAAAAATCTTCACATTTTGCAGATATAATTGCCTTTAGATTATGAGGTTAAAATATTACATTGAAGAATGCATTCTTAGACGTATTATGGATCTGGCGAAACCATCGAAACCACGGAATTTGACAATTATCGTGAATTTTTTCAGATTTTTTTGATGATTAGTTTAGCTAAAAATTGTGAAAAACGAAATTCGCATAATCAACGATTATTCATCCAATATGGCGGCAATCGGACTGAAAATTTTCAAAAAAACATCTTAAGGCCATGTGACGAGTGGGTCACGTGACCGGATTCCTACCTTACCGACAATGTTTTTATTTTTAAACTTATGTTCACACGAATAGCCACATCGAGTTGAAAATTTGGGATAATAAATAAGAAGCACTAAGAAAGGTGGTTCTGGTTCTAAATTTTAATAATCATGAAAAAAGTTTTTTTTTTTTGTAAATATTTTTATTTTTGCTTTTTCCATGATTATTAAAATTTAGGACCAGACCCAACTTTCTTAGTGCTTCTTATTTATTATCCCAAATTTTCAACTCGGTGTGGCTATTCGTGTGAAAATAAGTTTACAAATAAAAAAAGTGTCGGTAAGGTAGGAATCCGGTCACGTGACCCACTCGTCACATGGCCTTAAGCCAAGTACCTTTGAATAGTTGATACGAAAACTGATTTGGTTTGGGGGGCAGTTTTTATATGGAAATCCCGCTATGCCCTTTGAAATTTTTATTAAAAACATTTTTTTTTCGTTTATAAACGATTCTATATAAAAAATCTTACAATATTAGGATTCCAGTCTTTGAATATTCATGGTCAGCAAAAATTAAAAATTGGTCAGGAAAAAATGAGAGAATTTCAAAAATGAAGTTTTGCCGCCACAATGATATAATATTCTTGTTATTTACTAGCCTTGTATTTTTATTTCTATTTTTTGTAGTTGTCAACAATTTTGTTGAAAATTTGTCTTTTTGGGTTGAAAACTCAACTATGTTGGTGGAAAATTTACCTTTTATTGAAAATTCATATTTTGCTGTTGAAAATTCCACTGAAATTTTTCTTGGTTAGTAAATCCACTATTTTGTTGAAAATTCCTCTTTTTTAGTTCAATTAAACTGTTTTTGTGAAAAATTAACTTTTTGTTGGAAATTCATATTTTGGTGTTGAAAATTCAACTAAAACTTTTTTTGGTTGAGGATTCAACAATTTTGTTGAAAATTCGTCTTTTTTAGTTGAATTTAAATGTTTTTCATTTACAATCAACATCTTTTTTTTAAGGATTCATCATTATAGTTAAAAACACATCTCGTTGGTTAAAAGATTAACTATTTCGTTGAAAATTAATCTTTTAATTTAAAATTAAACTACTTTGTTAAAAATATTTTTTTTTGGTTGAAGGTTCGTCTCTTTGGTTTAAAAATCTTTTTTTTGTTTTAAATTAATTATTTGAACTGAAAATGTAACTTTTTCATGTTTGGTTTAAAATTGATCTTTCTTAGTGTAAAATTCATCTTTCTAATGGAAAACTAAGCTTCTTCGTTTAAAATTTCGTCTTTTTTGGTTAAAAATTCAACTGTTTGGTTTAAAATTAACTTTTTTTATTGAAAATTCACATCTTCGGGTTAAAAATGCAACTGTTTTACAGAAAGTTCGTCTCTTGACTTGAAATTTCCACAATTTGGATGAACTTTTTCTTTAAATTTTTTTAACCGAAAATATAACGTTTCAAGTTTTGGTGGAAACTTGATCTTTTTGATTTAAAATTTTCAAACTATTTTCTTACAAATTCATGTATTTTGTTGGAAATTAATTTTTTTTTTTTGTTGAGAATTTAACTATTTGGTTGAAAATTGAATTTTTTGGTAGAAAATTATATTTTTGGGTTGAAAATTCACCTTTCTCCCTCGATAATTCAACGATTTAATTTTAAAAAATTCTTTCAGAAGTGAACAATCTTTTTCTTTGTTGAAAATTCGACTCTCTTTAGTTAAAAATTCGACTCTCTTTAGTTAAAAATTCGACTCTCTTTAGTTAAAAATTCGATTTTTAAAGTGGAAAATTAATTTTCTTAACTGAAAACTGAAATCAAATACGTTGTTAGTAATGTATTTTATTTTTGATTAAGTTTGATCTCTTTGATTAAAAATTTTACTATTTTGTTGAAAATTCTTCTTTTTTTCTGATATTTTTTTCGACGAAAATTCGCCTTTTTTGGTAGAAAAATAATCTTCATTGATTGAAAATTCGTTTATTTTTGTAAGAAAATTCATCATTTTGGTTGAAAATTCATGTCTGTGGATGAAAATGTTACTACATATTTTGTTAAAATTATGTTTTTTTTGTTGTTGAAAATTATTATTTCTTACTGAAAATTTAACTTTTTCATTTTTGGTTGAAAACTTATCTTTTTTAGTTGAGAAGATTTCATGGATTCATGCATTTTGTTGAAAATTCGTCTTTCTTGGTAGAAATTTAATCTTCTTGGTTAAAAATTCGTCTCTGGTTTCAAAATTTATCTCTTTCGGTAGAAATTTCATTGTTTTTGGTTGAAGTATCAACTATCACATTTTTTGTTGAGAATTCATCTTTGTAGGTCCAAAAATCAACTATTTCGTTAATAATTCAATAACTTTGTGGAAAATTTAATTATTTTTTTGAGCACTCGACTCTTTCGTTGACAATTCTTTTTTTTTATTGAAGTATCAATTATAAATTTTTTTGTTGAGAATTCATCTTTTTGCTGAAAATTTAACACTTCTGGTTGAAAATTCGACTGTCTTATAAAAAATTTCGTCTTTTTGGCTTTAAAATTGATATACTTGGTTAAAAATGCAACTGTTTTTGGTTGAAGTTTAATCTTTTTTGATTAAGAAGTTGACCATTTGGTAGAAAATTCATCTTTGTAGGTTGAAAATTCAACTATTTGGTTAACAGTTCAACTGTTTTATTAAAAATTTAATAATTTTTTGAAAGTTCAAGTATTTTGTTAGGAAGTAATCTTGTTTGGTCGAAAATTCAACTGTTTTGTTGAAAACTCGTCTATTTGGGAAAAAATAGTCCTTTTGTATTGAAAATTAATCTTTTTTTGTTGAGAATTCAACTTCTTCTAAAAAATGCAATCATTTGTTTGAAAATTCTTCTTTTTTGTTTAAAATTTAACTGTCTTCTAAAAATAACTATTTTGTTGAAAAAGTCGTCTTTTTGGATTGAAAATTCATATTTCATGGTCGAAAAGTAATCTTCTGTGGTTTACATAAATCAATTTAAATGTTTTTCAATTTTAATTTGGAATTGTTTTCTTCCTCTTATAAAAGATTCTATGTTAAAAACTAAACAAGATTAAAATTCTGGTCAGGGAAAAATCAGGAATTTTTGAAAATGAACTGTTGATGCCACCCTGTTCAAACTGGACAAATTGTAATAGCCACATAATTTTTGATAACGATCAGAAACACAAGACGCAATTCTCGTAAAACATTAACTTAATTTTGTTCTCCATCAAGCTACAAGATAATTACAGCATCTCATTTCGCAGTCGTAAGATAAATTAAAAACTCTTCGAAAGTTGTTATTACTTGGAAATATGATATAATGTCTTTCTTAAGATGATAAAAGTTGAGATTGGAGGTGGCGTTACCGATTAAAATTCCAGACAACCGGGTAGTTTCTTTCTTGATACTCGTTATTACTACGTGTGTACGCCATGTAACTGTCTGGATTCGTGATTAAGTCACGCGACATGCATTATGTACTCGCCTAACACAGCGCCAGATGTTTCCGCAATCACTCTCACGATTCTGAACGAATCTTGTTATCGGTGAGTGGCTTATCACCGGAAAATCTCCACTGGAAAAGCCAGGAAATTCCTGGGAAAGTTCACTCCGGATTTCCTATTCCTGCTACACTGTTAGAAATTTCTGTAGGAAATTTTCAGACACGCGTCACTAAGGCTTTATGCAGAAACCGTTTATGAATTTTCCTAAACAGGAACAGAAATTTCGGCAATGGTAATTGCATAAAGCTTTAGTCAAATTTCAGAAAATTCTGTTACAATTTGGGAATTCATTTACATATAAACTTTGCTCACATATGGTATTACTGTAATTTATATTGTCAAGACAAATATATACTGCAGCGCCTTTAAAGAATAAGGTCCTATCACCTCCCAATCCCAAAACAAATAAACTGTAAATTCTTCAAATAAAATTTAAATCTCCCAGTTATCTGGTCTATTATTGCCCGATTATTTTGCAATTATTTTCCTGATCACGCACAGTCTAATTCACTTTCAATCAAAAAAAGTATCACAAAGCGGAAGTCAAAAGTGCCCATTATCAAATGGCAGGAATCTTCGAAGACAAAAAGCGAAATAATTGAGGCAGCTTTTCAATATGAGTATCTTAAGTACTGTTAATTTTAAAGTCAACTAAAAGTAACATATACATATTTTCCGCAAAACGCATACATTTATTTTAATTTATGACGTTCATTCTAATCATCCTTGGATAAAGTTCCGTATAGGTGAACCCTCCGATTTCGTTGAACCCACGTATACTTACGTATTTTAATGCGCTGATTACGAAAATCATAGTGAAAATTGGCGACAAGGACGTCTTCATGGTAAGAACCATAAAAAACCCCATACAAATTATGATTTTTTACTTTATCTCAATAGTTACGAAGAATTTTCGAAAATGTCTCAAACAAAAGTTGTAGCTAGTATACAAATACATCTTTTTTGTATCAAACACTTTTTTCCTTGAACTATTATTTCTCGATAAAAAGAGGATTGCGTTGGAAAAACAATAGAAACAAGAAAACAGTCACTCTCGTCCCTTCTTTCCTCGTCCGTTTTTCGTAACTAGTCAGTAAATGCGTAGATCCCCCCCCCCCACTTAAACCTGGAAAAGGGGACAAGCGTGACCGAACGCATCTGTAACTGTTTTCTTGTTTTTATTGTGTTTCCAACGCAATTCTCTTTTTCTCGAAAAATAATGGTTTTAGGCGAAAAGTGTATGATACAAAAAATATGTACTTTTATTATTTGCACTATGATTTTAGTAATCAGCGCATCAAAATACGTAAGTATACGTGGTTTCCACGAAATCTAAGGGTTCACCTATTCGCAACTGCACCAAAAATTTCAATTTTTTAACAAAAATGGAATAGTTAAATTTTCACTTGGAAAAATTAATTTTCATTAAAAAAAAGGATTTTCAACAAAATAGTTCAACTTTCAACCAAAGTGATGAATTTTCAAATCAAATTATGAATTTTCAACTGGAACAGTTGAATTTTAAACCAAAAAGATGAATTTTGAACTAAAATGATGAATATTTAACTGGAACACTTGAATTTTTCAACCAAAAAGATGAATTTTTAAACAAGAAGATTAATTTTCAAATGAAAAGATCAATTTTCTACCAAAAAATACAATTTTTCAACAATATACACGAATTTTTAACGAAATGATTGAATTTTTAATTAAAGAAGACAAATTTTAAAACAAAATAGTTGAATTTTGAACTAAAAAAATAATGATTTTCAACCGAAATTGGAATAGTAATAATTTTAGTTAAAAATTAATTTTAAACCAAACATAAGAGTTTTCAACTAAAACAATGAATCTTCAACTGAAATAGTTGAATTTTCAAACAAAAAAATTAATTTTTACTAAAAAAGATAAATTGTCAACCAAAACTTAGAAAAAATTACTTTCAACAAAAAAAACTAACTTTAAAAAAAGTAGTTGTAAATCTTTAACTGGAATAATTGAATTTCTGACCAAAAAGATTAATTTTCAATCAAGAAGATTGATTTCTACCAACAAAGACGAATTTTTAACAAAAAAAGATAATTTTTCAACCAAAAATTAAATAATTAAATTTCTAGTCAAAAAATGAATGTTCAACCAAAGAGATGAATTTTTAACTAAAATTATGGAATATTCAACTGGATTAATAGTTACATTTTCAGAATAAAAAAATAATTTTGAACCAAAAAAAATTTAAAGGAAAAACAAGTTTTCAATTAAAGAGCTCATTTTTCAAACCAAAAAAATGCATTTTTAATTAAAACGATGAACCTTCAAGCAAAAAAAAACAATTTAACAAAATAGTTTAACTTTCAACCAAATAATTTCATTTCCAACCTAAAAGATGAATTTTCAACTAAAATGATAAATATTTAACTGAGTTTTCAAACAAATAGATTAACTTTCAAAGAAAAAGATAATTTTCTACCAAAAAAAAAAGAATCGATTTTTTAACAAAATACGTGAATTTTCAAAGAAATAGTTGAATTTTCAATTAAAAAAGACAAATGTTCATCCAATTTGTTGAATTTTGAAATTGAAAGGATCAATTTTCAATAAGATCTTTGGTCTTGGAATTTTGTGAAATACCCTAAAATCTTTCAAATCCTCTAAAATCCATTAAAATTTTTTTTTTAAACTCAAATCAGATGAAAATTCTTGAAATATCTTAAAATCCCTTGAAAATTGTTTAATCTCCAATTCCTTGGAGATCCTATCAAATTTCCTAGGTCTGGTAAAATCCCCACAACACCCTTGAAATACTTTGAAATCCCATAAATTGCTGAAATTCGACTCTCTCGATTCCAGCTCTGCCCCCCCCCCCCATTAACCGAAGTTTGGTGGGACTGACGTTATAACTAGACTCTCCACCACACGACGAATTACTACTTAACTTGATTTCTACTCCCAAAATAAATTTCTCGCATAAAGGTTGCAGTTGGGCGTACAATTCAAACAATGAATAATACAAACAATAAAATAGCCTCGAAATATACTGAAAATTTGATTGACGAAATGCATACACACGGTAAACGTAAAGGTCGAGTATCAGGCGATGAATGGAGACTGGGTGTTTGGAATGCTAGAGGGGTGAATGATCTTAAGGTAAGAGAACTACGAGAAATTATGCACGTAAGAAAACTAGATATTCTATGTGTAGCTGAAACGAAGAAAAAGGGTTGCGAAAGTAGAAACATCTAAAATGGGGTGTTGAAAGACGGTTTTGGAATATGGTTAGGAGTAGGTAGTGAATCACGTGGTAGTCAAGGGGTCGGTTTAATTATGAATGAAAAAGCAAGCCAGTATCTCAAAGATCATGATTTTGTATCTCCCAGATTGTTGTGGGCTAGAATGAAGGTAGAAATCAGAAGATTATTTATCATAGCGTTAGTGATGCATGTCGATCTTTTTTAAATTTTTCAAAAATCTCGTCAGATTGAATTAAAACCTTGAACACCATACTCATCACATCGAGCCGAACGATCACTCACTCGAGATGATCGTCTCGTCTCGATCGACTTTTTTCATTGCAAATTCTTGATCTCCATTGCATTTCAGTTCCATCTAGCTATGTTTTAAGCAAATCTCGATATGAACGGATGGGTTGGCTTCCAACGTCAGGATACAGATACAGAAAGGATGCTAGGTAAGTTTGGGGATCCAACAAGAAAAAATTTTTAACGGGGAGAAATTAGTTAGCTTATGGCTTAGAAAAGGGCCTATTTATTACAAATATTTGGTTTCGACATAAAATGATCCACACGTACACCTGGTGGAAAGGAAATAACCGCAGTATAACTGACTTCGTTATTGCGAATGAAAGACGAATCAAGATTAAAAATTTAAAGAAACCGGAAGTGCGAATAGATTTTCAGAATAAGATAAACGAACGCATAGATAAGGCAACTTGGGAGGCGCTTAGAAGCAATAAAGATATAGATAGCGCTTAGAGTATGTTACGGGACATCATTGTTGAAACTGCTACCGAAGTATGTGGTATGGCGGTTGTAGGAAGAAAATCTGGTGATGCATGGTGGAATCATGAAATTGAGGCAGCCCAAGAAGAAAAGAAAGAAGCGTACAAGAGAACGTTGATTGTCACAGGTCTTAGCGATGAGGAGAGAAATAGACTTGAAACTGATTACATACACAAAAAGAGTAAAGTTAAACGACTAGTCAAGGAAAGTAAAGATAAAATCAGAACAGAAAAAGAGAAGAAAATACAAAACGACTTTGAAGGAACCATGAAACTATTATTCAAAGAGATGAAGGAAAATAAAAGTACAGAGTTAGTCAGCATGAGAAACAGCAAAGGTTAAATGCTATATGATACATACGGGATAGTAGACGCCTTAAAAGACTCTTTTAAAGAATTATGAGAAGGTGAAGATATAGGGCAACAGAACTGCATCGTTATAATTACTAATAGTTACTGCATCGTTATAATTCAACACAACCTTTTGCAGTGCATTGCCGCCCATGACCACAACCAACATGCTGTCAGATTCGAATGCGAACGAGAAGCGAGGAGTGCGCAGTTGCTAACTGCGCTCTTCTTTCGATCACGATAACTTATATTTCTGTTACCATTCAGGAATATAAAAAATCTATTTGTGATTCTCAGATGCCGTTTCTGAATCTTAATAAAAGTGTAGTAAATTTATTATAAAAATTACTGAATTTCGTTTTCAGCAAACTAATTTCGTAAATTTCAGTTATGTAGTTGATTTTTCAATCAAAAAGTATGTAGCTTATACCAAAAGAGATGAAATTTAGAACGAAAAAGACGAATTTATAACCAAGAAGATTAATTTTCTACCAAAGAAGACGAATCTTATACATAAATCTTAAAACAAATAGCTGAATTTTCAACTAATAAAGAACAATTTTCAAGAAAAAATGAAAAAGTCAAATTTTCAGTAAAAAAATTAATGATCAAAAACAAAAAAACGAGATATCAACAAAATAATTAAATTTTCAACCAAAGAGATGAATTTTCAACTAAAATGATCAATCTGCAACAAAAAAATGGAATTTTTACAAAGTAGTTCAACTTTCAGCCCAGAAGTTGAATTTTTCCAACCAAGCTTTGAGGCCAAAAGACGAGTAACAAAGAAATGAACTTTCAACCAAAAAAATGATTTGTCAACAAACAAGTTCAATTTTTACACAAAAAGTTTAATTTTCAATTCAAAAAAATTAATTTTCAATACAAATTTTAATTTTCAACCAAAAGGCGAAAAAAAATTGGAAAAAAATGAAAAATTTAGATTTGCAGTAAAACAAAATATTTTTAAACAACAAAAAAACGAATTTTCAACCAGAGATGAACCTTCAACAAAAATATTATTTTTTAACAAAGAAGTTTAACTTTTGTCCAAATAGTTGAATTTTCAATTAGAAAATATGAATTTTCAATAACTCTCAACAAACGAGATAAAGTAACTAAAATGATGAATCTTCAACAAAAAAGAATTTTTTAACAAAGTGCTTCAACCTTCAATCAAGTAGTTCAATTTTCAAATAAAAAAAGATTTTAATTTTAAATCGAAAATAGTTGAATTTTCAACCAAGAAAGATTGCAGTTGAATTTATCAAACTTAAATCTAATTTTTCAATAAAAAGTTAATTTTCTACCACAGTATAGTTGAATTTTTAACCCAAAAAGAATGGCTTTTAACGAAATTCTTGAATTTTCAACCAAATAATACAATTTTTAACTAAAAATATAATATTTCAATTTACAATTAGAAAAGTAAATTAAAAAAACGAGTTTTCAGCAAAATTAATTTTCAACTAAAAATATAAATTTTCAAGCGAAAATGGAATTAATTTTTAATAACAATGATGCATTTTCAACCAAAAGTATGAAATTTTGACCAAATAGTGGATTTTTCAATCCAAAAGATGAATTTTCTATCAACAAAAAAAAAACGAATTTTCAACTAAATAGTTTTTTTTTCAATGAACGAAATGAATTTTTAACAAAAAACAAAATAGTTAAATTTTCTATTAAACAGATAATTTTTCAACAAAAAGATTACTTTTGTGTAAAAAAAAAAAATTTCTACAAAAAATGGAAAGCTAAAGTTAATCTTCAACTAAAATGATCAATCCTAAACTAAACAAAAATTTAATTTTTAAACAAATACATGAATTTTAAACTGAAAAGATCAATTTTCTACCAAAAAAATTGTAGGATAATTTTCAGTTAGTAAAATAAATTTACAGCCAAAAAACAAACGAATTTTCAACAAACAAGTTACATTTTTAATCAAAGAAATTAATTTTTCACCAAAAAGATGAAAAACTAATGAGAGTACTCTTTTACCAAAAAAAGACGGATTTTCAAGAAATTGTTAAATTTTCACCGAAAACGGATAAATTTTCAACTAAAGATAGAATAGTTAATTTTTCAGTAAAAAAATTAATTTTCAATAAAATTAAAGTAAGTTTTCAACGGAATAGTATAATTTTTAACGAAGAAGATTAAATTTCTATCAAACAAAATAAATTTTCGACAGAAAATGGAACAGTTACATTCCCAGTTAAAAAAATTAATTCTAAATAAGAAAAAACTAATTTTCAACCAAAAAGATCACTTTTCAAATTTTCAACCAGTAAGATGAATTTTCTACCAAAACAGATGAATTTCAATACAGTACATGAATTTTCAACTAAATATTTCAATTTGTAAAAGAATTTTCAACCAAAAAGATGAATGAGTCACCAAGAAGATTAAATATTCTCCCACAAAATTCGAATTTTCAATAAAATACAGGAATTTCAAACCATATATTTGAATCTTCAACTTAAGAAAATAAATTTTGAACCAAGCATGTACGAGTTAAGTTTTCAGTTTAAACAATTAATTTTCATCTAGAAAACATAATTTTCAACAAAATAATTAAATTTTGAATAAAAGAAAAGTTTTTCAACTAAAATGATGAATCATCAACCAAATCAATGAATTTTGAACAAAGCAGTGGCCGCAAATCTTTATTTTCAAAATTCTCTCATTTTTGACGGAATAATTTTTAATTTTGCTTTACCATTAATATTCAAAGACCAGAATCTACATCCTCTGTAACATTTATAACATAGAATCTTTTATAAACGAAAAAAAAATTATTTCAAATTGAAATTTTAAAATTTCGAATTTATTATCCTATGTTATTAGACCAGGAACAGATGCTCAGTTATTTTATTTTTTTTTTATTTTGCTTTGGGGATAATGTCTCTCGATATTAAAAACCTGTCGGACTTTTTGAAAGAGCTAATTGAAGAAATTTGAACAGAATATTTTCTTACATACTTAATATTAATGATATAGCTACAAGATCGCTTGTAGCTACCAGTTCCGAGTTCTCAATCGTGTTATTATTTTAATAAACTTAATGACAGACAAACGACTCAATTTGCATGGAAAAACGCAAAGATGCTTCACGACATTGTAAATACTTCGACAAAACTTAATTTAATGGCGAAATCGTTAAAATAAATTATTATAGAGTTTTTCGGAGTATTTTTTATCCCCTTAATTCCTATTGCAACAATAAATATTTTTTGTTCCTAACCCAGGGTGTCATCGATAACAATATACATAAATAAATAAATTAAAAAGGCCTCAATCAAATAATTAATTGCTATAAAGTCTAGTGTAAAATAAGAGGCAAATAAATAATACTTCAATTTTTATTTCAGAAAAAAAAATATCCAAAGAAGAAAGAGATTGGTTAACAAAATGATTCTATTTGACATTTTTTTAGTATTTGTTCATAACTGAAAAACCAAAGAAAAGGGAAAAATTGGAGAAAAAACCGCAACTTTCTAGCATTATTTAAAGAGAATATTATTAAAAACAATAAAAAATAATTAAAAATAATTGTTACCTCACTTTAATTAAAAAGTGAAAAAAAGTGGAAAATTTCATAAAAAATCGCGACTTTCTACCTCTATTCTCTAAGAGAAAATTTCTATAAACAATAATAAATTGTTTTAATATAATTTATTAAAAAATTATTATTATTATTATGACAGGATGAAAATTGTCAGTAGAAAGTAATATTTTATGTATTAGAAACAATTAAAAAAAAAAAAAAGTGTCACGCCTACCCTGAAAGGGAAATGGCTTAATGGTATACTTGCTTACATAGAAACAATTTGCACTAAAAGAAACCGCAAAAAGTAATAATTAACGCGAAAAACTTGCAAACCCCAATTTTGCACTTATGGGGTTTTTTTTGGACCCTATACAACAGACCTATGGCTGTGACATTCAAAAAGTCATTTTTAAAATCCAAAAAATTCCATTCATTTCCGTAAAATTAGAATAAATTTAGAGGAATTTAAGGTAAACGAGAAGAATTATATGAAATTCATAAAAATGCAAGGTGAATTGTAAACAAAAATTCAAATTTTAAAATGCGAAAAAACTTCACTGAATTCAATAAATTTGAAATAAGCTTAGAAAAATTTAAGGGAATTCAAAAGAATTTCATGAAATGCATAAGAATTCAAAATGAGGTTAAAAGACTCCCGGATCAATTTTAAAAACACTTTTAAAAATTAAAAAAAGCCATTGATAAAGCGAAAGTAGAATTAAGTAAATCTAGAAAAATACAAGTGAATTAAGAATTAAGGGTGAATTCCAAAAAATAATTTCAAATCTCTTAAAATCTTTAAGACCCTACAAAACCATTCAAAAGAATTCAAATGAATTGGAAATAATTTAAAAAATCGAAAAAATTCCATTGATTTCAGTAAAACTTCAGCGAATTTGAAGGAAGAATTCAAAAGGATTTAAAAGAATTCAGGATACATTAATAAGAATTCAGAGTGAATTCCAAATGAATTGCAAAAAATATTTGAAAAACTCTTGAAATTTTCGAAACCCTACGAAATCCCTCACTTCTTGTGAATAAATTCTTTGAAATCCATCAAAATATTAAAATCCCTTAAAATTATTAAACCCATTGGAAATCCCCTGAAATTGTTCAAATTTCTTGGAAATGCCTTGAAATCTTTTTAAATACCTTAAAATATTTCAAAGTCTTTGAAATACTTTCAAACTAATAAAAAAAAAAAAAATTCCTAAAATATTTCAAATCCTTTGATATCTTTTGAAATCCCTTAAAACTTTTTGAAATCCTTGAAAACGCCTGGAAATCTCTTATAATACCCTAAAATATTGCAAATCCTTTAAATTACCATTAAATTACTAGAATCAATTAAAAATTACTTCTAATCTTTTAAAATAACCTAAAATATTTAAAATCCCTTGAATTTTTTTAAAGCTCTTGAAAATGCTAAGGAATTTGAAAAAAAAATCCATTAAAATAATTCAAATCTTTCGATCATTTTATCAATTGATCATCATGATCAAATAAATAAAAACTTTATAAAATAAAAAAAATCAATTAAATAAGTAGAACTGATTTAGGAAATGGCAGTGAATTTATTTTTTGGCCGGGAATTTTAGAAATTTTTAGAAGGAAAATCTATCTACCTAAAATATGCAAGTTTAAAACCAATTCAATTTACAAAATTGTAATTAAGAAAAAGAATCATTTTTTAATATATAGCAATATTTGACTGTTTATATTCAAAAACCTATTTTTGAGTTTCTTAATTTGTAAGTAAAATTGTTGAATTTTGATGTATAAACAACAATTGAGCAATTATTAATTTAAAAAAATTCTAGTAAGTTTAAGAGATATTTAGAAGTTTTGAAAAGATTCCAACTTGATTTAAAACTTAAAAAGTTTTAAGATAATAAAAACAATTGCTTGAAATTCCTGGGAAAATTTCAAATGATGTTTTATTTAAAAAAAAAAAAAAAAATTTAGGAAAATATTTAAAATGATTGAAAAAAAGAAAAAAAATTTGTATGAAGTAATAAAAATGAAAAAATTATTAATTTCGAAAAATTCGAGTAAGTTTAAAAGATATTTAAAAGTTTTGAAATTATTGAAAAATAATTTAAAACTTGAAACGATTAAAAAAATTAAGATTTCAAACAAAAAATTAAGAGAATATTTTAAAAGATTTCAAAGGATTTCCAAAATTGTCAAAAACGAATCTGCAAGATTTGAAGGCAATTTTTTTTAACTTTGAAGGATTTTTAGATAATTTTAGGAAAATTTTTAATAATTGTCGTAATTATTTAGAAGTTTCGTAGAAATTTCAAAAATAATTTGCAATTCGAACTTATTCCAAAAAAGTTAAAGCAAAATGTGGAGTTTTGAAATTTTTCAAGCGTTTTAAGGGTTTTGAAAGGTTTAAAGATAATACAGCAATTTTTTTAAGATAGCTGGGAAAATTTTAAATAATTCTTTATTTTGAAAAAATAGTTTAAGAGAATATTCAAAAATATTTCGAAACAAACACCGGTTTTGATGCATAAATAACAATTGAACAATTATTAATTTTTTACGACTTAAAATAAAATTAAGTTATCTTCTAATATAAAAAAAAAATTCAGTTAAAAAAAATCATAATCGTTCAATTTTTATTGTTTCTGACATAAAATTTCTGAAAATGATATAATTTTGTAAATCTGAAAATTTGTTTATTTATTCTTTGTCTTACAGAATTGAATGAAAACATTTTTAGCTTCAAGAGTTCGAATCTTTAAATTTCAATTACCGTCAAAAATTGTTATGAATCGGGAATTTTTTTCCTGGAAGAAAACGGCCACCCTGCCATTGGTTCAAAAATTATGGCAAATTATTCCTATGTACAGTTTTTACTAGTCAACAATAATAAAAAATTATAAATTAAAAAAAAATTGCTGAATTTACAATTTTTTGAAAACGCGCGAAAAACATGCTTTTTTGTATTGACTCATATGTGCATATTTTGGAAAAAGTTGAATATGTCGAACCTGAAATTTCTTCAGTTTGATCCAAAGAAACATGTTATGATTATGCTTTTTTGGAAGGAAATTTGTTTCGCGCTTCAGGAATTTTTGAATTTTTACTTTGTTCTTGATTTTCAAACGTTTTGAACACCAAAAAAATGTTTTCACGCATTCAACAAAAATAATAACATGCACTGTTAAAAATGTTTGGACTTCTCCAACACTTCTATAATACAAGCGTAAAGTAAAATTGCAAATACGGTATTGGTATGACGAAATTGCAATACATGTATTGTAACTGCTGTAAATCGTGAAGCACCGTCGAGCATTCCAATACATGTATTGTAGCGTTTATAAATCGAAAATTGTGCACAAGGAATTCACGGAATTCATTGAATTAAAGGAATTCACGAAATTTATGGAATTCATGGAATTCGCGGAATTAATGGAATACACGGAATTCACCAAATTTATGGAATTCGCGGAATTTACTTTTATGGAACTCACACAATTCATGGAATTCATGGAATACACAAAAATCATGGAATTTACAAAATTTATGGAACTCGCAGAATTCATGGAATTGACGAAATTTATGAAATTCATGGAATTCGCGGAATTAATGGAATTCACAAAATTGATGGAATTCGCGGAATCCACTAAATTCATGGAACTCACAGAATTCATGGAATTCACAAAATTCATGAAATTCACGGAATTCACGAAATTTATGGAATTCACGGTATTCATGAATTCGCGGAATTCACTAAATTTATGGACTTCACGAAATTTATGGAATTCATGGAATTCACGGAATTCACGGGATTTATGGAATTCACGGAATTCATGAAACTTAAGGAATTGACGAAATTCATGGAATTCGCGGAATTAATGGAATTCACGGAATTCAAGGAATTCACAAAATTTATGGAATTCACGGAATTCATGAAATTCGCGGAATTCACTAAATTTATGGATTTATTTGAAAATTTATGGCCAACGGCCATACCACGCTGAAAAAACCAGTTCTCGACAGATCACTGAAGTTAAGCAGATTTGGGCGCGGTTAGTACTTGGATGGGTGACCATTCAAGAATACTGCGTGCTGTTGGAATATCGTGGGTGTGGTGAGCCCATACTTGTACTTATGTACTACAAGAAAACTATCCACCTAGAAACACCACCCGAATCGGGTAGTGTCACGCCTACCCTGAAAGGGAACTGGTTTAATGGTATACATATGGAACTCACAGAATTTATGGAATTCACGGAATTCATGGAATTCACGAAATTTATGGAATTCATGGAATTCATGGGATTTATGAATTTCATGGAATTCACGGAATTCATAAAACTCAAGGGATTCACGCAATTTATGGAATTCACGGAATTCATACCATACCACGCTGAAAAACCCAGTTCTCGTCAGATCACTGAAGTTAAGCAGCGTTGGACGCGGTTAGTACTTGGATG
The DNA here is from genome assembly GCA_932195095.1 of Andricus curvator. Taxonomy (NCBI): domain Eukaryota; kingdom Metazoa; phylum Arthropoda; class Insecta; order Hymenoptera; family Cynipidae; genus Andricus; species Andricus curvator. The sequence continues at coordinate 23,356 of CAKNYM010049018.1, forward strand.
GGTGACCATTCAAGAATACTGAGTGCTGTTGGCACATCGTGGGTGTGGTGAGCCCACACTTGTAGTTATTTATAACTACAAGAAAACTATCCACCTAGAAACACTACCCGAAGCGGGTAGTGTCACGCCTACCCTGAAAGGGAAATGGCTTAATGGTATACATACATACATAGAATTCGCAGAATTAACAAAATTTATGAAATTCATGGAATTCACGAAATTTATGGAATTCATGGAATTCACGGAATCCACGGAATTCGCTGGATTCACGGAATTTGCGGAATTCGTGAAATTCGCGGAATTCATAGAATTCACGGAATACATGAAATTCGCAGAAATCACGGAATTCATGGAATTCATGAAATTCACTAAAATCATGGAATTCACGGAATTCATGGAATTCATGAAATTCACTGAATTCATGGAATTCACGGAATTCACGGGATTCATGGTATTCACGGAATTTATGGGATTCACGGAATTCATGGAACTCACGGAATTTACAGAATTCACGAAGTATATGGAATTCAAGGAATTGACGGAATTTATGGAATTAAAGAAATTGACAAAATTTATGGAATTCAAAGAATTCACGGAATTGATCGAATTCGGGGAAATCACTGAATTTATGGAATTCAAGGTGTTCAAGAAGTTTATGAAATTCACTGAATCGATGAAATTAATGGAATTCGCGGAATTTAATGAATTCTCGGTATTCACGTTCCATGAATTCCGTGAATGCATTGAACTCCATGAATTCTTTGAATTCTCTGAATTCATGAAATTTTGTAAATTCCTTGAATTCTGTGAATTCAATGAATACCATGAATCGGACGAATTTTTTGAATTCCATGAATTCCTTGAATTCCACGCGTTCATTGAATACCACGAATTCCTTGAATTTCGTGAATTCTTTGAATTTGTGAATTCCTTAAATGTCGTGAACTTCATGAATTCCACGAATTCCTTGAATTTCATGAATTCCTTGAATTCTATGAATTCCGCGAATTCCGTGATTTTCTTCAATTCCTTGAAATCCTTGAATTTCGTGAATTCCTTAGATTGCGTGAATTCCGTAAATTCAGGGAATTCCTTGAATTCCATCAATTCCTTGAATTCCGTGAATTCCTTGAATTCCGTGAATTCCATTAATTCCGGGAATTCCATAAATTCCGTGAAATCCTTGAATTCCGCGAATTCTGTGATTTCCTTCAATTCCTTGAAATCCTTGAATTCCGTGAGTTCTTTAGATTTCGCGAATTCCGTAAATTCCGTGAATTCCTTAAATTCCATCAATTCCTTGAATTCCATCAATTCCGTGAATTGCATTAACTCGCTGAATTCTATGAATTCCTTGAATTCTATGAATTCCGTGAATTCTATGAATTCCGTGAATTCTATGAATTCCTTGAATTCTATGAATTCCTTGAATTCTATGAATTTCTTGAATTCTATGAATTCCGTGAATTCTATGAATTTCTTGAATTCCTTGAATTCTATGAATTCCTTGAATTCTATGAATTCCTCGAATTCTATGAATTCCTTGAATTATATGAATTCCTTTAATTCTATGAATTCCTTGAATTATATGAATTCCTTGAATTCTATGAATTCTTTGAATTCCTTGAATTCTATGAATTCTGCCAATTTCGTGATTTCCTTTCATTGCGTGAAATCTTTGAATTCCTTGAATACTATGAATTTCATGAATTCCGTGAAATCCTTGAATTCCGCGAAACCTGTGATTTATTTCAATTCCTTGAATTCCGTGAATTCTTTAGATTTCGCGAATTCCGTGAATTCCATCAATTCCGTGAATTGCATTAACTCCCTGAATTCTATGAATTCCTTGAATTCTATGAATTCCGCCAATTTCGTGATTTCCTTTAATTATTCCATGAAATCTTTTAATTACTTGAATACTATGAATTTCATGAATTCCGCGAAATCCTGAAATTCCGTGAGTTCTGTGAATTCCGTGAATTCGTTGAATTCCGTGAATCCCATGAATTTCTTGAATTTCGTGAATTCCATGAGTTCTGTTAATTCCATGAATTTCGTGAATTTCTTGAATTCCATGAATACCTTGAATTCCATGAATACCTTGAATTCCATAAATTTCGAGAATTCAATTATTTACGTGAATTCCATGAATCTCCTGAGAAATGATTTAAGTTTCTTTTCTTCAATTTTTCGGTTCAACAGGTGTCGAGATATCCAGCCGCCAATATGATACAGAAGTGTTACTGGCTACTGGAAGTCTATTGTAAAATTCCAATACATGTGAGGTACCATTGCAGTAACAGCATTTGGGAACTACAACATTTTGTATCGTAGCGTTACCTTACGTTTCGGAAATAAACTTCCAGTACATTTGTTGGAAGTTTTGAGCGGAAATTGTTAACAGTGTGTCTATTTGGTTCAAGCTAAAGAAACCTCAGGTTCAACATATTCAACTTCTTTTTTACAAAAGTGTGCATTTAACTCAATCCAAAATAAACATGTTATTTTGCAGATATTCAAAGACTTCTAAATTAGGCAAAAAAAATTTAATTTTAAGTCACAACGCGCTGCAACGCGCAAACTCGCTGCGCACATAAACTGTAGAATAGTGTGCTCACCGCTATCCCGTAGCGATGAAGCAAGTGTTGCACACTAAATGCACTGACTACACTGACTGCTCTCTTGATTGCTCGCTTAACTGCTCGTGATTACTCACAATCTCTCGTTGACGCCTACTGACTCGCTCACGATTTCGGAATATTTTAAGAGATTTCTGCCGATTTCACTCGATTTTCACTAATTTCAAAATATCGTATCTTTTTCAAAAGATCAACTCAGATTCCGCTGATTTGAGATGATATCACAAAGTGTTATGCTTGTTGCATTTGATTTCATACCGATTTCAAACGCTATAACCCCTTGATTCGAGAGTGAATGGCTCCTCGATTCAAAGCGTCCCAATTGAAATTGTGAATTGAAGTAGGGGTGGAATAGAAATCTAAAAACTTATTCCAGGAAGTGAAATCGTATTTTGTCGACAGGGGAAGGGATGTGGTATCATGACGATAAAACGTGTGCCAGGTTGGATTCGAATTTCGTTTATTATTAATTTTGAAACCCGCGACGGGGTGCTGGACCCCCGCGAGTGTGTCAGCTATGGGATGGTCCAGCCTTCGTTTTGGCCGGACCAAAACGAAACTCCCCTTGAGACAATGGCCGCCTGCGGCGCTGATGTCTCCGGCGACGTCTGGGACCCCCGCGGGCTTTGGGGCGCCGTTCACCTTCCAACTATATAGAGACGTCAGTTATCGCCCCCCGATAAAAAACAAGATTTCTGTATTAGAAAGGTCACGGGACCACAGATTTCGCGTTAGGTTTGCTGTAATGCAAGATTATGATTTTAAGTATCCATAATAGGGTGGCTCGGAAAAAAAAAAATTTGCAATGCCAAATCGTCACTACGCGAAAAAGTAGCGTATTGGGGTCCTAAAAAAAGTATAATTTGGGCAGGCCTCACAGATACTATGGGATAAAATATAGGGACCAAAGGGTACTTTTCGTCACGCTCATAGGGTACTTTTTTCGCGCTCAAAGGGTAAAAAATTCAGGATAAATTTATAACACTTCAAAACAATTCAAGTTAAATTCCAACGAATTCGAATGAATTAGAAACAATTTTAAATGTCAAAAAAATTCCATTGATTTCAATAAAATTGGAATGAATTTAGAGAAATTTAAGATAAACCAGAAAAATTCGATGAAATGCATAAAATTTCAAGGTGAATTAAAAAAACTTTAATGAATTGAAAACAATTTTAAAATATGAAAAAACTTTTATGAATTCAGTAACTTTGAAATGAGCTTAGAAAAATTCAAGGGAATTCAGAAGAATTTGATGAAATGCCTAAGAATTCAAGGTGAGGTTGAAAGACTTCAAGATCAATTAAATAAAAACTCTTAAAAATTAAAAAAAAATCCATTGAATTAAGTACAATTGAGTAAATTTAGAATAATTCAAGTGAAGTAAAAAAATTCAAGGGAATCCCAAAAAACTTTAACGAATTCAGGGTGAATTTCAAAAAAAAATTTCAAATTTTTGAAACCCTACCAATTTCTAACTAAAAAAATGACTAATGACTGCAAAACAATCCAAAAAAATTCAAATGAATTGGAAAATTTTTAAAAATCGAAAAAATCCATTTATTTCTGTAAAATTTGAATGAATTTAGAGGAATTTAATGGAAACGAGAAAAGTTCGATGAAATGCATAAAAATTCAAGGTGAATCAAAAAAAACTTGAATGAATTTAAAACAATTTTAAAATATGAAGAAACTTTTATGAATTCAGTAACTTTGAACTGAGCTTAGAAAAATTCAAGGAAATTCAAAAGAATTTTATGACATGCCTACGAATTCAAGGTGAGGTTAAAAGACTTCAGGATCAATTAAATAAAAACTCTTAAAAATTAAAAAAAATCCATTGATTTAAGTACAATTGAGTAAATTTAGAATAATTCAAGTGAAGTAAAAAAATTCAAGGGAATCCCAAAAAATTTTAACGAATTCAGGGTGAATTTCAAAAAATAATTTCAAATTTTTGAAACCCTACCAATTTTTAACTAAAAAAATGACTAACGAATGCAAAACAATTCAAAAAAATTCAAATGAATTGGAACATTTTTAAAAATCGAAAAAATCCATTTATTTCTGTAAAATTTGAATGAATTTAGAGGAATTTAAGGGAAACGAGAAAAATTCGATGAAATGCATACAAATTCAAGGTTAATTAAAAAAAATCAAATTAATTGACAAGAATTTAAAAATATGAAAAAATTCCTTGAATTCATTGAATTGTTTTAATGACTTCAAGATGAATTAAACAAAAACTTTTTATAAATCCATTGACCTGAGTAAAATTGACTGCATCTAGAAGAATTCAAAAGGATTTAAAAGAATTCAGGATAAATTAATAAGAATTCAGGGCGGATGCCAAATGAATTGCAATAAATATTGGAAAATCTCTTAAAATCCTTGAAACCCTACAAAATCCCTCACTTCTTGTGAATAAATTCTTTGAAATCCATTAAAATATTAAAATCTCTTAAAATTATTAAAAGCCTTGGAAATCCCTTGAAATTGTTTAAATCTCTTGAAAATGCCTTGGAATCTTATGAAATACCTTAAAATATTTCAAAGTCTTTGAAATCCCTTCAAACTATTAAAAAAAATAAAAAATTTCTGGGAATCTTTAAAATTTCCTAAAATATTTCAAATCCTTTGAAATCCTATTAAATTACTGAAATCAATTAACAATTTCTTTAAAATCTTTTAAAATAACCTAGTATGCAAAGATAAATTAATTTTCAAACCAAAAAAACGAATCTTCAACAAAATAATTAAATTTTTAATAAAACAAAATTTTTCAGTCCAATCATGCTGTTGAATTTTCAAGCCAGAAAGACGAGTTTTCCACAAAACAGTTAAATTTTCAACCGAAAAGGATAAATTTTTAACAAAGTTGTTGAATTTACAACAAAATGTCTTATATAAGAAATTATTTGACCACATAGGGGGGGGGGGGGGCGCCCAAAAGATTACGTAATTTATGCATGACCCACAGTGGGCTATTTTGCAAAATTTACTTTCATTCTTTCAATACCTAATATTTATCGAAAAAATGACCAAAATTGTTATTCCTTGAACAAGGTAAAAGCTCATTGAATACATAATAAGTGAAAATTACAGAGAAAAGTTTTAAAAAAATTTCCCAGTCTGGAAATTTTTTGCCAAAATTTACAAAATTGTGCTGAAATTAGAAAAAAAAGTTTCTTTTAGTGCAAGATGATAACTTGACAAAGTTGATTATCTTTTGGTTTTTGAGGTCTCTGAATCCACATCTGACGTCAGAATTTAAAAATAAAGAATGGCGGATCCAACATGACGAAACAAAAATTGTAAAAAATTGGGCAATTTTACAAAATTGTCCATATTTACGTTTTCGAGGTCGCTGAATCGAAACCTGATGTCATAATTTCAAAATAAAAAATGGCGGAACAAAAATTGAAAATTGTTTGCAAACTTTACGAAATTGGTAATACTTACGTTTTTGAGGTCGCTGAATCTACATCCAGTGTCGCAGTTGAAAATCGTTGATCCCATAGGGCATACGTACAAATTCAAATTCGCCCTGAAAATTTTTTCAGCACATTTTCCTTTCTAGAGAAAAACAATTCCAGCTCAATCATGAATATATTTTTTAACGTTTCAACAATTACTGCACGAATAAAATTGTATTAACAGGAAAGTTACACTAAATAGACATACAAACATGTGACGTCAGATTTAGATTCAGGGACCTCGAAAATGTAAATATGGACAATTTTGTAAAGTTGCCCAAATTTTTCCATTCTTTATTTTAAAATCATGGCATCAGATTTGGATTAAACAACCTCAAAAATCTAAAGAAAATCAACTTTGTAAAGTGATCATCATGTTTCCGATTTGTTTCTCTCCATACTGGATTTTCCATCTTTAAGCAGATTTTGCTCAAAAAGGAAATGGGCCATGCTATTTTTCCTGGAAGATTTGAATTCAGCATTGAAAAATCTATAAAATATAGTGTCTTACACAACAAGAAACTTTTTTTTTAGTTCCAGTACTAGGTTTCGAAGGTGAATTTTGTGAAATAGCCCACTGTGTGGCTTCTAAAATATTGTCTGTTCTCTTAAACTGCAAATAATGCACAAAGAGGAATTTCAGTGACGAAATGGTAGAGTGTATAATCCCAAAATTCCTGAAGCTTATAAAAAGTAGTGTTTACTACTGGATCGGAAAGACAGAGCAATTCATTACAGCCCAAAGTTCTAAACAACAGAATCTGCTGAAAAAAATAATACTTACGCCCTGAAGAATTGCAGCAATGTCGCCACCAAGCACATTGAAGATGAAGATGAGACGTCCAATGGAAGTAAACATGCAACAAACGAACACAGGAACATGTGTAAAATAGTATATTTAGAATGAGCGTAAATCCGTCCACCCACGATCGCTCGTGAATATCACGTTTGTTAAATTCGTTTCGCTGGACTTTGCAAGTCTTCATCATTATGAAGAATGTTTAATGTTTATATACTCACGGAAGATGGATCCTAGTGAAGAACAGCACATGAAACAAAAAGGAGAATTTCTCGATTAGACTGGTGAAAATTCATGACCTGTTGAATAGATAAATTTAGGGGGAATTCTGGGGCTCTGGGAAAATTAGGCAATTCTCTAAAGATTCTGAAGTGATATATTATAATGTATAGAATTCCTGAAAATAAAACAAGAATTCAGCGATCAAATTTGGACAACCACCACAAAATGCTACTATTGCAATTCCTAAAAACAAAAAAATGTTTTTCTTTGCATAAAAATAAAAAAGAGGAAAGAAAAATGAGAAGGCAACCAACCAAATTCCCTTCCTTCTCTTTTTTATTTCTTTCTTCTTTTTTATTTTTATTATTATCAAATTACAATATGAAAGCATGCACAATATTTACCAACGTTTCGTTGCTCACACAACACCCTTATCAAGGCAAGAAAAATTAGAGCAGGTGGGAACAGCGACGTAATAACGACGCTATCACCTAGATACCTGACAACTGAATATGGGTCAAAAGACAAATCCGTTATAAACAAACAAGAAATGAGAGAAAGTCAAGACCCATGAAAACGTATTGCTGAATGTAATTAATGTAATTAATCATACTAGAATAGTAGTAATAGTAGTATACCATTCAGCTTCATGGTAGACGTGACACTACCCAATTCGGGTAGTGTTTCTAGGTGGATCAGTTTTTAAATTAATAGACAACTTATTTTGTTTTTTAATATAAAGCATTTCCATGAATTCCCTCTTTCTCTCATTACTTTCACTGTGTAAAATTTCAACATTATAACAGTCAAACTCATGGTCAACATCAACAAACCCTCTCGTATGTCTAGCAAGAACACTCTTATAACAACGTCCTAAACGAACATCACTTTTGTGTTCCTCCACCCAATTATTAAGAAGTCTGCCAGTCTGTCCCACATAAGTCATCTTACAGATCTTGCAAGTGATCTTGTAAACAACACCACCTTTTTCAAATTTATATAAACCATCTTTACCAAAAGTTATTATTGAATCCATTCTAAATGTTATACGGAAAATAGTATGAATATTAAATTTTGTTAACATAAATTCAATAGTTTTCGAAATTTGACCAAAAAAAGGAAGAACAAAAGTATTGAAAGAACTGTTCTCTCAATTCTTTCTGATTATCTGTAGATAAAATGTTATTTTGTTTGTTTTTGATTTGTTGAATCCTAATTGTGATATGTTGCTCAATCAACTTTTGTGGGTAATGATTAAGAAAAAGGATATTCCTAACAATATTCAAATTCTCTTTGTGAAATGAAATGTGGGACAAACCTAGAGCTCTTTCAACTAAGTTTTTGATTACTGCAATTTTGTTTTGAAAAGGATGAGCCGAAAAGAAATTAAAAATTCTACCTGAATATGTACTTTTCCTATACCAATTGGTAATAATATTACCATCCTGACCCTTAATTACTTCTACGTCCAAAAAACTGATTCTATTATTGTTCTCTAATTCATGGGTAAATTGAAGTTTTGGATGAAAACTATTAAAAGCATCAAAAACTGCCTGTAACTTTGCTAGAGGAAAACATAATAAGGTGTCATCAACATACCGAAAGTAAAAGGGCAAAACAAAATCCAGCTTCTTGAAAGCAAAGACCTCCAAATCTTCCATAACTATTTCTGCTAAAATCGGAGAAATGACTGAACCTATGGGAGTACCGAATTTTTGCCTATAAAAAGATCCATTGAATTTAAAATAAGTTGAGTTCATAATGAAAACTATCCCTTCGATAAAATCTTTTTGACTTTATCGAGTACTTGTTTTTATATTATCCCATATATTTAAAATTGCCTGTTTAACCATTTCAAGGCGTATACTTGGAAACATTGCAACAACATCCAAAGAAATCATTACATCGTCATCAGGAACAGTTTTTTGAATAATAATTTTTTGGAATTCCCAGCTATTTTTAATATTGTATGTGGAAGTTGTAATTGAGTCTTTAAGTATCAAATTAAAGTTTTCTTCCAAAAATTTCGTGGGAGTGTTGATAGTTGAAATAACGAATCTCAAAGGATAGCCATCTTTATGAATCTTTCTCAAACTATAACATCTTGCAAGAACGGTGTCTTCGGTATTTATATCAGTCCATCTTATATCCTTTCCCAAAAGTCCTTTCTTTCTCCAATTGTCTAGAATCTTGTAAGTGCCTCTTCTTAATTGTTTCAACGGATTTTCATTCAATAATTCAAAGTTATCACGATTGGAAAGTAAATCTTCCATATCCCTAATATAATCCGATTTCTTCATACAAACAGTAATATTGCCTTTATCAGCATTCATGTAAATTATATCAGGATTGGTTTTAAGGAAATCTTTTGTTATCCTGAAACCTTCAGAAATTTTACGATCAATACTACCAATGTGCCAACAATTTTTATCAACAAAGCTCTTTGACAAGTGTAAAACTATGTTTCGGAAATCCGGTTGATCTAATATTCGAATTTTGTGTATACTTGATTCAACATCTTTGACTATTTCCATCATTTGTTTCGATTTACTTTTAATCACATGGTTACTAAAATCTTTACCTAATCTGATAATATCTGTAACTGAATCAGGAATTTGAATATTTGCCAAATTTACAAACCAAGGATCCTTATCTTCTTTTTCAAAAATCTTGTGTAAATTTAAATTTTTCTCTTGAATATTAGTTTGTTAAGCAATCAAAATAGAAAGTTTGTTCTCATGTTTTTTATCATCGTTTAAAAATCTTCGATTAAGGAAAATTTGATGTTTTAAAAGATCAATGATTTTATCTTGTGGCAAACATACTTCTAATTCACTTTTGATTCTGGAAATTTTTACTTTTAAAAAATTAACATGATTTGAAACATCCTTGATCAGTAAATTCAGCATTGAGAGTTTGAAATTCTTTAAATTATGTTCAAATTGTCTATTGCAAAAATTACTGTGAAAAGCAAAATCTCGAAATTTGTTATCCAAGAAAAATATTTTTTTAGGTAAAACATCATTTCTTCGATATTTAATCAAAAACATTTTCTGAAGGATACTGCCTCTTAATTTTTGGTTGATATCACACCCTAATTTAACCTTTCTGAAGGCTTCAGGACCATATTAAACTTTGATCTGATTAAAAAACGTAATTTCAAAAAAAGTTCCTACCTGCTCTCATTTTTCTTGCCTTGATAAGGGTGCTGTGTGAGCACCGAAACGTTGGTAAATATTGTGCATGCTTTCATATTTTTATTTGATAATACTAAAAATAAAAAAGACGAAAGAAATAAAAAAGAGAAGGAAGGGGATGTGGTTAGTTGCCTTCTCATTTTTCTTTCCTCTTTTTTATTTTTGTGCAAAGAAACAAATTTTTTTTGTTTTTAGGAATTGCAATAGGGGCATTTTGTGGTGTTTGTCCAAATTTTATCGTTGAATTCTTGTTTTGTTTTCAGGAATTCTATACATTAACTTGATTATTTGACGTTAAATGGGATTTTGAATTTGATTTTAATCTAATTTCAAATTCTTAAATTTCAATTTTTGATATATTATAGTTCCATGTAAAAATATATAATATTGTAGACGAAGAGCGGATACATTTTATTTAGTTCTGTTTGAAAAGGGAATTTATTTTCTTTTTCGGCCTTGGACTCATTTAGGAAATTCGAAATAGGATCAGTAGCATATTAACTATTTTTGAAATCTGAAATACAATATATATCAGGCATAAAATTACGTGAAACCTTTTATACCCTAAAAGCTATGAAATCCGTTGAAATACTTGAAGAACTTCTGAAATTTGTGGAGATCCTCTCAAAATCCTGGGAAAACTCGTCAATATTTTTGATTCCCTTAAAATTTTTATAATCCTTTGAAAACTTATAATTTCCTTTGAAATCTTGTAATTTCGTTTGAAATCCTATAAATCCCTGAAATCCGTAGAAATCTTTAGAAATCCCTAGAAGTTCCTTGAAATTTCATTTCATTTATTCTCCAAAGTTCTCAAGAAATCCGTTAGAATCACATAATCCCTTGAAATTGTATGTCTTTTAAAATTCTATAAATCCCTTAAATACGGTAAAATCCCTGAAATCCGTGAAAATCCTTAGAAATCCCTTGAAATTTCATTTCATTTATTCCCTAAAGTTCTCTAGGAATCCGTTAGAATGAGTTGAAATCTTATAATTTCTTTTGAAATCCTATAACAATCCCATAAATATTGTGAAACCCATTGAAATCCTTGAAATCTTTGAAAAGAATTGAAATCTATTAAAAACTTTGAAATCTGTTGAGGTCCTATCAAAATTCCTGGAAAACTCGTCGATCTTTTTAAATCTCTTGAAACCTGGAAAAGTCTTTGAAATCTTTAAAATCCCTTAAACACGATAAAATCCCTTGCAATCCCATTGAAATATCTTGAAATCTTTTAAATCCACTAAAATCTATTAAAAACCCTCGAATTCTGGTAAAAACCTCTGGAATCCTTGGAGAACTCTAGGATTTTTTTAAATCCCTTGAAATCTATAGAAACCCCATACAATCTCAAAGAATATTTTTATTTCTTCTTAAAATCCTATGAATCCCTCGTAAATTTTAAACTTTCTTGAAATTTTGAATATACCGTAAAATTTCTTGAAATCTTTGAAAACTTCTGAAATAATTTGAAATTCCTGAAGAGTTTTTAAATCTCGTGAAAATCCTTCAAAATTTTTAAAATTCCTTAAATCTTGTGAAATCCATAGCAATCTTTTGAAATAACGTACATTTTGAAATCTTTAATATCTTTTAAAATTCCATAAAATATGATTAAATCTTTGAAATCCTCTGAGACCCCATAAAATCCGTGACCCATTGACATTTTTTAAATCTTTCCATTCCTTGAAGATCCTATAAAATCGCGTAGATCTGGTAAAATTCCCACAACTCCCTTGAAATACTTTGAAATCCCATAAATTCTTGAAATTTACAATATCTCTTCACATTTCCTCAAAAGTTTTGAAAAATGTAAAATACTCTCAAATCAGATGAAAATTCTTGATATATCTTAAAATCCCTTGAAAATTTTTAAATCTCTCAATTCCTTGGAGATCCTATCAAATTTCCTAGGTCTGGTAAAATCCCCACAACACCCTTGAAATACTTTGAAATCCCATAAATTGTTGAAATTCGAAACTTTCGGTTCCAGCTCTCCCCCCCCCCCCCCGGTCATTAACCGAAGTTTGGTGGGACTGACGTTACAACTAGACTCTCCACCACACGACGAGTTACTACTTACCTTGATTTCTACTCGCAAAATAAATTTCTCGCATAAAAGTTGCAGTTGGGCGTACAATTTAAACAATGAATACAAAAAATAAAATGGCCTCGGAATGGACTGAAACTTTGATTGACGAAAGGCCTACACACGGTATATGTAAAGGTCAAGTTTCAGGCGATGAATGGAGACTGGGTGTTTGGAATGCTAGAGGGGTGAATGACCTTAAGGTAAGAGAATTACGAGAAACTATGCACATAAGAAAGCTAGATATTTTATGCGTACCTGAAACAAAGAAAAAGGGACGCGAAAGTAGAAACATAGAAATTGGAATACTGAAAGGCGGATTTGAAATATGGTCAGACGTAGATAGTGAATCACATGGCAGTCAAGGAGTCGGTTTGATTATGAATGAAAGAGCGAAGCAGCATCTCAGAGATCAAGGATATGTATCTCCCAGATTGCTGTGGGTTAGAATGAAAGTAGGAATCAGAAGATTATTTATCATAGCGTGCTACGACCCAGTCGATAGTGAACCGAGAGAAGTAAAAGACGCCTTCTGGGTCATTTTAAATGATACTATAAGTGCTTGCTATCATGGCGAAAGAATCATTATACTAGGAGACATGAACGGATGGGTTGGCGTCCAACGTCAGGATACAGATACGGAAAGGATGCTAGGTAAGTTTGGGGATCCAACAAGAAAAAATTATAACGGAGAAAGATTAGTTAGCTTATGCTTAGAAAAGGGCTTATTTATTATAAATACTTAGTTTAGGCATAAAATGATCCACATGTACACCTGGTATAAAGGAAATAGACACAGTATAATTGACTTCGTTATTGCGGATGAAAGACTAAGAGAACTAGTAAAAGATACAAGTAATGAGTGGTTCTGAATGCAATACTGATCATTACCTTCTAGTTTCCAAAATAAAATTAGGACAGGGATGGTTGAAGAGAACCAAAAAAAAAAGAAAAACAAACGCGATTAAAAATTGAGAACTTACAGAAACCGAAAGTGCGAACAGTTTTTCAAAATAAGATAAACGAACGCATAGATAGGGCAACTTGGGAGGCGCTTATGAGCAATAAAGATATAGAGGGCACATGGACTATGTTCAGGGATTTCATTGATAAAACTGCGACCGAAATGTGTGGTACTGCGGTCGTGGAAGAATGCCTGGTGATGCGTGCTGGAATCATTAAATCCGCGTAGCCGTTTTACGAAAAGAAACAAGCGTATCTAAGAAAATTGAACATAACAGGTCTTAGCGATGAGAAGACATGATTCTATATTTGTACCGACTGTACTATACGGTAGCAAAACATGGACCCATCCAGAAAAGGATAAGAGTAAAATTAACGCGATTCGCATGGAAAGTAATCGGTTAAGACGGTTCGGGCATGTTGACAGAATGAAAGATGAACGAGTAACGAAACAAGTTTATCAAGGTAAAGTAAATGGCAGTGTGCCCAGAGGCAGACTAAACTACTACTCCTTTCTTAGTACTATTACTACTTTCTTAAACGGAGAACAACCCGTCCCGCAGTGGCTCGTGGAAGGACGCACGGTATTGATCCCAAAGACCAGAGATTTGTCAAGTCCAAAGAACTATAGGCCCACAGCTTGTTTAAACACCAGCTACAATCTATTCACTGGCATCCTCAAAGAGAGGATATTAACATCTATCGAGCCGGTATGGAGTCCAATAGTTGAACAACGTGGATGCAAGAGAGGGCTGGCAGGTTGCAGGGAGAACCTGTTAATAGACAGGTGTATTACCCAGGACTCGATCAGGTATCGACGCAATCTGTCCATGGCTTGGATTGACTACCGTAAGGCATTCGATAACACGAACCATGAGCTACTTATTAAGCTCCTTGAGTGCCTGAAGGTGCATCCAAACATTGTGAGATGCATAAAAGAGCTTATGCTCTTATGGCGGACAAGATTTGTCATAACATCTGATAAAAGACAAGTGGCTACAAGCTATATCACATATAAGAGGGGGATCTTCCAAGGAGACTCTCTAAGTGCGATACTTTTCTGCATCTTCCTCTTGCCTCTATCTATTGTGCTCCGAGGCAAAAGCTCTGGATACCTATGTGGTCCACCGAACAGAAGAGAATATAAGGTCAATCACCTTTTGTACATGGACGACCTCAAACTCTTTGCTTCCTCGAAAGAGGACCTTTACATCCTTGTGGAAGACTAGAAAGTACATCATCGCGTGACGATCAGGATGTTCAACTCATAGGCGGAAATACCATTCAACATTTTGGTATTGGAGAAACATATACATATCTTGGAATACAGCAAGCGGAAACCCAAAATGTGCGTGTGTTAAAAACGGCCCTTGGAAAAAGGTATCGCCAAATTCTCAGAAAAATTTGGGCTTCCGAATTATCTGGAAAGAATAAGATCCAGGCGACCAATATGCTGGCCGTTCCTAGACTGCTCTATGCTTTTGGTGCAGTAAAATGGAACGTCCATGAGTTGAAGCAACTTGACCGAAGCACACGCAAGATGATGGCAATCCATCGAAGTCATCATCCTAGATCTTGCGTACCTCGAATATAACTCCCTCGAGATAAAGGGGGTAGATGGTTGCTAAGCTTAGTGTCTTCATCGAAGAACGGTACTGGCTACAGCCTGCTCAGTTCTAAATAGCACAGATTCTCTTATGCAACTCGTATATCAACATGAAGTCGTCAATGCTGCGGCGTTTCTATAGAGTGCCGCAGATAGGGCCGCAGAGGAGCTTGGCCTCCCATTTGATTCCAGCGACACTACACATGGCCTAGCATCACTAACATCTTTGGTCCTCAAAAGTCGTGTACAGGAAGCAGAACACACGCTTCTACTAAGAGAACATGCTGACAAGCCCCTTCATGGTAAATTCTGCGGCATCATACATAGAGAAGAGCTCTCGATGGGTCTTTCCAACATGTTTCTCAAGTCTGCTGGATCGAGATCGGAGACTGAAGGATTTCTTTTTGCCTGTCATGATGGCGTTATAGACATCTTAGTTTACCGCGAGCACATAATGAATGTACCTGTAGGCGATACCAACTGCCGAGCGTGCAAACAAGAGCCAGAAACACTTGGACATGCTCTCAGTGGATGCTCAAAATATGCACGCTAGGGGTACATAGAGAGACACAATGCGGCTCTAAAAGTGTTATATTACCATCTTAGGCACTTCTATGGTGTCGATCTATTGCCGTCTTGCCATACGACCAGGGGGAACTCGAGTCCGTTGTGGAGAATGATCAATGTAAGATCTACTGGAATTTATCATTCTCCACCACTCAACGTATCAGTGCTACGAAGCCTGATATTGTCCTCCAAGATCTGAAGACCAAGATCATTTACGTGATTGAATTCTCGGCACCAGCCGATGGTAATATCATGGCAGAGGAGGAAGGAAAACGGGCGATATATCAAGCAATTCTTTTCGAGCTGAGCAGGCTGTACCAAGGCTACAAAGTTCATCTTGTATTTCTCATAATCGGCTGTCTTGGAGGTATGAAAGCTTTATTTCTGAGCCAACTCGACAAGATTCCGGCTTGCCAGCTTCAGGCTCATTCCATCGCGAACCGGATGCAAAAGGCTGTTCTTCTGGGACTTCACTTCACCTGGTCCGTCAACACTGTTCCTAATAACATTCTACAAAGATTGGTAGCTCTAAAAAAAGTATCCAAAGGTGAAACCTTCATTTCCAACTGTCCCGTCTGCCGCGTAAGGTCATCCGCGGCTAGATAGACCTGACTCCAAGGAACAGTGTTGCACGATGATATCTCGCATAAATTTCCCGCTCTTGCTTACGTTCTTGGACAGAAGGAGCAGAAGCGGATGACGTACACGTTCCAGTTGCGTCGGGATTGGTTGCTTTAAGGAACCATGATCGTAGCTTCCGGAGCCTATAACTTCTCACATAATAATAATATCTGTTCAAGTTTCCTCAAAAGTTTTGAAAACTTTGAAATACTCTCAAATCGGATGAAAATTCTTGAAATATCTTTAAATCATTTAAAATCTTTGAAATACTCTAAGAGCTTTTAAGACTCTATAAAATTTATTCAAATTCCTGAAATCAGTTAAAATCCTTTGAATACCCTTGGAATCTGTTAAAAAAAACCATTGAAATTTTTATTTTTTAAATGGCGGATGTCATTTTCGCCAATCTAGCGAAGAGTTTGAAAAATATTGCTAAAGGCGAAGTGAAAAAAAAATTGCATTAGCGATCAATTTGAGAAAATAGTAGCACTACTGTAATTTTTTCAAAATAGTAGCAAAACAGTTGTATAGTTAAAAAAAGGACCAAAAAGATTTTAATTTTCAATTTCGATGAACCATAACTTTCATGAAATGAAGAACGAGTACAAGTATCAGAATCCGGTTTGGTAAACACGCATCGTTTTTTTATTTTTATTTTATGGGTTCTTTAATTTTTCTCTTCATTTCTGTTCGCAAAACCGTTTACTTTGTAATTTCTCCTGCACGCAATCTCGTGTGGCAGTTTTCTTTTAGCCAGCCTCGTCGAATACTTATATACATGCAGGTGATGAGCATCATACTTATTGCCAAGCTATTATGCACGCAAAAATTATAATTGGAATGTAATCGCCGATGCAGTTCTGCGACCAAACAGTGATTCGATTAATTTGTTTCCTTCGGGCCTACTTTCAAAATAAATGAGAAGGCTTTTATAGTACTTTTTCAAATTATATATTTTTTCCAAAATTCCCTGACTTTCTCTGATTTTTCCGTGAAAAATTTTTTATTTTCCCTGACCATTAATATTCAAATGATAACATTTTAATCTTGAAACATTTTTAATATAGAATCTTTTTACAAACGAAATAAATCAATTTCGAATAAAAGTTTCAAATTTATTTATTTCAACATCAAAAGTTGACTTTTGAACAGAATTGTGAATTTTCAACCTACAATGACGAATTTTCAACCAAATGGTTGAATTTTGAAACAAAAAATATTGAACTCTAACCGAAAACATTTGAATTTTCAACCAAATAATTGAATTCTACAGAAGACAGTTGAATTTTACACAAAAAAGATGAATTCTGAAACCTAAAGGACGAATTTTCTGTCCAAATAGACGAATGTTCAAAAGAACTATTCAATTTTCGACCAAAAAGGATCACTTTTTTTTAAATACTTGAATTTTCAAAAGAAAAATTAAACTTCAACCAAAAACAGTTGAATTTGCAACAGAAAGATTAATTCTCAACGAAAAATATAATAGGTAATATTTCAAACAAGAAAAAAATGTATTTTCAATAAAATAGTTAAATTTTCAACCAACGAGATCAATCTTCCATAAAGCAGTTCAATTTTCGACTAAAAACGTTGACTTTTTAAAAAATACTTGAATTTTCAACAAAAATATTAATTCTCAACGAAAAATATAATAGTTGATACTTCAACCAAGAAAAAAATTAAATTTTCAACCAAAGAGAGGAATTTTCCACAAAACATTAAATTTTCGAAAAAAAAGTTGAATTTTCAAACAGCAAAAAAAAGTAATTTTCTACCAAAAAAAGACGAATGTTCAACAAAATTTTCAAATAAATAGTTGAATTTTCATATAAAAATAGTCAATTTAAAAAAAAAAGACGAATTTTCAACTAATAAAAAGGTCAACTTTCAACCAAAAATAGGAAAGTTACATTTTTAGTTAAAAAAATTATTTTGGAAAAAAAAGAATTTTCAACAAAAAAGTTTCATTTTCGACCAAAAAGATGACTTTTTAGCCGAAAACAAATAGATGAATTTTTAACTAAACAATGAAAAAGTTACATCGACAGTTAACAAGATTAAAAAAAATAATTTTCAACAAAATAGTACAATTTTCAATCAGAGATGAACCTTCAATCAAAAAAATAATTTTTTAACAAATTGGTTTAAATTTTATACCAGTAGTCGAATTTTCAATTTAAAAAAATCAATTTTCAAGCAAGAAGATTAGTTTTCTTCTGAAAAGACGAATTTTCAACTAAAAAGGTTACTTTTATACCAAAAATGAAAAAGTTACATTTCCAAATAAAAAATTATTTTCAAGCCAAAAAACAAAATCGATTACAATTTTAACAACAGAGAAATACATTTTTAACACAAATGTTCAACTTTTATCCAAGTAGAAGAATTTTTCAATTCAAAAACATCCATTTTCAAACAAGAAGATTAGTTTTCTCCGAAAAAGACGAATTTTTAACTTAAAAAAATATAAATTTTCAACCAAAAATGGAATAGTTAGATTTCAGTTGAAAAAATTAATTTTAGCGAAAAAAATAGTTTATAATAAAGTATTTAAAGTATCAACCAACGAGAAGAATTTTCCATTGAAATAATGAATATCTTCAATTGGAATAGTTAAATTATCAGTTAATAAATTAATTTCCAATCAAAAACAAAATGAAATTTCAACCAAAAATGAAAAACGGTTGAATTCAACCAAAAAAGCCAAATTTTGAAACAAAATAGTTAAATCCTCGACCAAAAATTATTAATTTTCAAACAAACAGTTGCATTTTTACCCAAAAAAAATAAATTTTTACAAAAAAGATGAATTTTTAAACCGAAAAGACGAATTTTCGAAAAAATAGTTAAATCTACAACTAAAGAAGTTCAATTTTTAACCAAACAGTTGCATTTTCGCCGAAAAAAATGAAATTTCTGCTACAAGAGATCAATTTTTAAACCCACAAGAGGAATTTTCAAAAAAATGGTTAACTTTTCAACCAAAAATATTTCAGTTTAATTTAAACACGAAAGTATGAATGTTCAAAAAAAGTTAATTTTCCTCAGACTTAATTTTCAAAATTACGTGAATTTTCCCTGATCAATTTTTCACATTCCCTGGCCAATAATATTCAAACACCAGAATTTTAATTTTCTAACATGTTGAACATAAAATCTTTTATAAACGAAATAAAACAATTCCAAATTAAACATTTTAAAATTAGCCTTGACAGTTATTTAAAGTGCTTCTTATAGAAATTCACTGATTTTTGCAACATTTTTTCCAAAATCCCCGATTTATCCCTGACTTTCCCTGACCAATAAAGTTCCCTGAGTTTTTCTTGATTTCCAGGCTTCCCCGACCTACGGCCACCCTGTCAGAAAAATCAACTATGCCGGGGATTTAAATAAAAACAATTTTCGCCTGGATTGAAAAATTAATGAAATTTAAGAATTTTAAATTAGACTAAAATCAAATTCAAAATCCCATTTAACGTCCAATAATCAAGTTAATGTATAGAATTCCTGAAAATGAAACAAGAATTCAACGATCAAATTTGGACAAACACCACAAAATACTCCTATTGCAATTCCTAAAAACAAAAAAATTTGTTTCTTTGCACAAAAATAAAAGAGAGGAAAGAAAAATGAGAAGGCAACCAACCACATCCCCTTCCTTCTCTTTTTTATTTCTTTCGACTTTTTTATTTTTATTTTTATCAAATCACAATATGAAAGTATGCACAATATTTACCAACGTTTCGGTGCTCACACACCACCCTTATCAAGGCAAGAAAAATTAGAGCAGGTGGGAACTTTTTTTGAAATTATGTTTTTTAATCAGATCAAAGTTGCACATGGTCCTGAAGCCTTCAGAAAGGTTAAATTATGGTGTGATATCAACCAAAAATTAAGAGGCAGTATCCTTCAGAAAAGGTTTTTGATTGAATGTCGAAGAAATGATGTTTTATCTAAAAAAATATTTTTCTTGGATAACAAATTTCGAGATTTTGCTTTTCACAGTAATTTTTGCAACAGACAATTTGAAAATAATTTAAAGAGTTTCAAACTCTCAATGCTGAATTTACTGATCAAGGATGTTTCAAATCATGTTAATTTTTTTAAAGTAAAAATTTCCAGAATCAAAAGTGAATTAGAAGTATGTTTGCCACAAGATAAAATCATTGCTCTTTTAAAACATCAGATTTTCCTTAATCGAAGCTTTTTAAACGATGATAAAAAACATGAGAACAAATTTTCTATTTTGATTGATCAACAAAAACTAATATTCAGGAGCAAAATTTAAATTTACACAAGATTTTTGGAAAAGAAGATAAGGATCCTTGGTTTATAAATTTGGCAAATATTCAAATTCCTGATTCAGGTACAGATATTCTCAGATTAGGTGAAGGTTTTAGGAACCATGTGTTTAAAAGGAAATCGAAACAAATGATGGAAATAGTCTAAGATGTTGAATCAAGTCATCTTACAGATCTTGCAAGCGATTTTGTAAACACCACCTTTTTCAAATTTATCTAAAGGATCTTTACCAAAAGTTATTATTGAATCCATTTTAAATGGTATACGGAGAATAGTATGAATATTAAATTTGTTTAACATAAATTCAATAGTTTTCGAAATTTGACCAAAAAAGGAAGAACAAAAGTATTGAAAGAACTATATTCTCTCAATTCTTTCTGATTATCTGTAGATAAAATGTTACTTTGTTTGTTTTTGATTTGTTGAATTCTAATTGTGATATGTTGCTCAATCAACTTTTGTGGGTAATGATTAAGAAAAAGGATATTCCTAACAATATTCAAATTCTCTTTGTGAAATGAAATGTGGGACAAACCTAGAGCTCTGTCAACTAAGGTTTTGATTACTGCAATTTTGTTTTGAAAAGGATGAGCCGAAAAGAAATTTAAAATTTTACCTGAATAGGTACTTTTCCTATACTGATTCTATTATATTAGGGATATGGAGGGTTTACTTTCCAATCGTGATAACTTTGAATTATTGAATGAAAATCCGTTGAAACAATTAAGAAGAGACACTGTCAAGATTCTAGACAATTGGAGAAAAGAAGGACTTTTGGAAAAGGATATAAGATGGACTGATATAAATACCGAAGACACAGTTCTTGCAAGATGTTATGGTTTGAGAAAGATTCATAAAGATGGCTATCCCTTGAGATTGGTTATTTCAACTATTAACACTCCCACGAAATTTTTAGAACAAAACTTTAATTTGATACTCAAAGACTAAATTACAACTTCCAAATACAATATTAAAAATAGCTGGGAATTCCAAAAAAATATTATTCAAGAAACTGTTCCTGATGACCATGTAATGATTTCTTTGGATGTTGTTGCAATGTTTCCAAGTATACCCTTTGAATTGGTTAAACAGGACATTTTAAATAGATGGGATAATATAAAAACACCTACTCGATTCAGTCAAAAAGATTTTATTGAAGGGATAGTTTTCATTATGAATTCAACTTATTTTAAATTCAATAGATCTTTTTATAGGCAAAAATTCGGTACTCCTATAGGTTCAGTCATTTCTCCGATTTTAGCAGAAATAGTTATGGAAGATTTGGAGGTCTTTGCTTTCAAGAAGCTGGATTTTGTTTTGCCCTTTTACTTTCGGTATGTTGATGACACCTTATTATGTGATCCTCTAGCAAAGTTACAGGCAGTTTTTGATGCTTTTAATAGTTTTCATTCAAAACTTCAGTTCACCCATGAAATAGAGAACAATAATAGAATCAGTTTTTTGGACGTAGAAGTAATTAAGGGTCAGGATGGTAATATTACCAATTGGTATAGGAACAGGACATATTCAGGTAGAATTTTAAATTTCTTTTCGGCTCATCCTTTTCAAAACAAAATTGCAGTAATCAAAAACTTAGTTGGCAGAGCTCTAGGTTTGTCCCACATTTCATTTCACAAAGAGAATTTGAATATTGTTAGGACAGGGTGTCTACTCAAATCCTGGAGAAAAATTCCCTGACAATTCCAGGTTTTTTCCAGGTATAATTTTTGATAGCATGGAGCCATTGAAATATTTCGCATATTTTAAAACAATCGACTCGGAATATGTATACAGTTTCGCGAGTTTATTATAAATAATGTTTTTTTTCAGTTTCTAGGAATTCAATTAATATTACAAGATATTCTTAAATATTTTAGCACGATAAATTAATTAAATAATACTAAAAACATAATTAATCATTTTTTCAATTTGTCTCTTAAAGTCCACGAACTTGAATAATAATTCAAACAAATTTTTTTATTTTATCTACTTATACTTAGAATTCAGTGCATATTTTGGTAAAATTAATGTGGGCACTATATGAAATTCAATTTTCAATTTAAACCGATTAAAATTCATAACTTTTCAAGTAAAAATTTGGATTTTCAAAAAGATAAATGATTTTTTAACCAAATAGTTGAATTTTCAACGAAAAAGATTAATTTTCTACCAAAAAGACGATTTAAAAAATAAATGCATCAATTCTCAATTAGACAGTTGAATTCTCAACTAAAAAAGATCAATTTTCAAACAAATAACTGAATGTTTAACTAAAAAAGATAAGTTTTCAGCCAAAAATGGAACAGTTAAATTTTCAGTTAAACAAATTAATTTTCCACACAAAAAATAAACAGATTTATTTTAAAAACAAATTTAATTTAACTTTCAACCAAGCAGTTTTATTTTCAAGCAAAAAATTGAATTTTCAACCAAAATTATGAATATTTAGCTGGAATACTTGAATTTTCAACCAAGAAGATGAATTTTTACCACAAAGACGATTTTTCAACAAAATAAATGAATTTTCAACTGAAATGATCAATCTTTAACTGAAATAGTTAATTTTTCCACCAAAAAGATGATTTTTCAACCAAGAAGATTAATTTTTACTAAAGAAGACGAATTTTCAAGAAAATACATGAATTTTCAATTAAAAAGATAAATTTTCAACCAAAAATTGAATATTTAAATTTTAAGTTAAAAATTAACATTTAACCAAAGAAATGAATTTTCAACTGAAAGGATGTAATTTTCAACTGAAATAGTTTCATTTCACGGAAGAAAAAAAAACTAATTTGCAACAACAAAAAAACTAATTTAAACAAAAAATGTTACATTTTCAAACAAAGTGATAAATTTTCAACTGGAATAGTTGAATTTGAAACTAAAAACATGAATTTTCAACCAAAATTATGAGTCTTTAACTAAAATCATTAAATTTCAAACAAAAAGATTAATGGTCAATCCAGAAGATTAATTTCTACCAGAAAAGTCAACATTTTCAACCAAAAAAGATAATTTTTCAACCAAATATTGAATAGTTACATTTTCAGTAAAAAAATAATTTTCAACAAAAAAAAAAAAAAAATTTTCAACAAAATAGTTAAAGTTGCAACAAGAATAGTTACATTTGCAGTAACAAACATCATTTTCAGCCAAAGAAAGAAACGAATTTTTAACAAAATAGCTCGTTTTTCAACCAAGGAGATGAACTTTCATTTAAAATGAATCTTTAACAACATCAAATTAATTTTTAACAAAAGAGTAACTCTCAACGAAGTAATTAAATCTTCATTCAGAAAAGATGAATTTGGAACGAAAAATGTAGTAGTTGATATTTCAACCAGAAAAGAACGAATTTTTAACAAACTGCACGAATTTTCAACTAAAACCGACCCATTTTCAACCAAAAACAGAATAGTTAAATTTTCAGTTTAAAAAATTGATTTCAAACAAAAAAAACGATTTTTCAATAAAATAGTTCGATACAGTAATATAAAGCTACTTTTACAAATAAAGAATCATTGTTATTCAATTTAATATTGCAATTAAAAAAAAATTAAGCATCCTCTCGAAAAAATTCCCTGACTTAAAAAAAAATCCCTGATATTTCCAGGTTTTTTCAGGTATATAAAAATTCCCTGACAATTCCAGGTTTTCCAGGTAGGGTAGACACCGTGTAGGAATGTCCTTTTTCTTAATCATTACCCACAAAAGTTGATTGAGCAACATATCACAATTAGAATTCAACAAATCAAAAACAAAGTAACATTTTATGTACAGATAATCAGAAAGAATTGAGAGACTATAGTACTTTCAATACTTTTGTTCTTCCTTTTTTTGGTCAAATTTAGAAAACTATTGAATTTATGTTAACAAAATTTAATATTCATACTATTTTCCGTATACCATTTAAAATGGATTCAATAATAACTTTTGGTAAAGATCCTTTAGATAAATTTGAAAAAGCTGGTGTTGTTTACAAGATCACTTGCAAGATCTGTAAGATGACTTATGTGGGACAGAGTGGCAGACTTCTTAATACTAGGGTGGAGGAACACAAAAGTGATGTTCGTTTAGAGCGTTGTTATAAGAGTGTTCTTGCTAGACAAACAAAAGGGTTTGTTGATGTTGACCATGAGTTTGACTGGGATAATGTTGAAATTCTACACAGTGAAAGTAATGAGAGAAAGAGAGAATTCATGGAAATGCTTTATATTAAAAAAAAAAAAAAGTTGTCTATTAATTTAAAAACTGATTTGGATAAATTAAACAAAAGTTATTCTAGTATGATTAATTACATATAGCAATAAGTTTTCATGGGTCTTGACTTACTCTCATTTCTTGTTTGTTTATAACGGATTTGTCTTTTGACCCACATTCAGTTGTCAGGTATCGAGGTGATAGCGTCGTTATATCGTCGCTGTTCCTACCTGCTCTAATTTTTCTTGCCTTGATAAGGGTGCTCTGTGAGCACCGAAACGTTGGTAAATATTGTGCATGCTTTCATATTGTGATTTGATAATAATACAAATAAAAAAGACGAAAGAAATAAAAAAGAGAAGGAAAGGGATTTGGTTGGTTGCCCTCTCATTTTTCTTTCCTCTTTTTTATTTTTGTGCAAAGAAAATTTTGTTTTTGTTTTTAGGAATTGCAATATGAGTATTTTGTGGTGTTTGTCCAAATTTGATCGTTGAATTCTTGTTTCATTTTCAGGAATTCTATACATTGAAATTAATGAAAATCATAATCCACATTAAAAATAAAAATATTCAATTTTGCCTCGAAGGGTGGCAGATTTTACTATAAAGACTTTCTTAGATCAGTAATTTGTTATGCATGTCTCGTGCTGGAATGAAAATTACATTTAATTCGATGGTGTCCTCAGGTTGTGGACTACATAAATATAGATGTTCTGTTTAAAAAACCATTTTCTCGTGTTTAGCATAATACGTAATCAAGTGGACCGAATTGGCTACCGGTTCTTCCCCCTTTTTTGTTCGCTCGAATTTAACACTGATAGGATGGATCGAAAATTTTTATAACCAGAAGTGCACTCTCTTCTATGGATCTTCCTTTTTGCTGCTTTTATGGTCGCACATTATACCTGTTTTTTAAGAGAGATGATTTGCCGATTTGCATACATTTTTCTTGATCCCAAAGGGGTTGAAATGACTCATCAAATAGCGCGAATAATGTATTTTATATTTTATTTCACAAAAAAGTCACTTTGCAATTTCACGGGATTTAAGGGATTGTATAATATTTTAATGAAATTTCGAAGAATTTATTCATAAGAGTTGAGGGATTTCGAAGGATTACTAAAATTTGAAGACATTTTGAAATATTTCAAGCTATTTCTGGAGATTTAAGTTTTTTTTAATTTTAAATAATTTGAAAGATTGTAAGCCATTTTAAACGATTCCAATAGATTTTACACATTTAAAGAGATTTTAGAGGATTTATCAAGATTTTAGTTATTTTAAAGGCCCTGGCTACGTGTACCGAAAATTCGGTACAAATAGCCGACTTTTTTCGGTCTAAATAGAGCTGGAAAAGGGGCTATTTGTATCGAAATTTCAGTATAAATAGCTAAACGTTTTCGACATGTGTAGACACTTCCTATTTTAAAAGATTTCAAAAAAACTTCAAGAGCTTTAAAAAATTTCAACGGATTTCTATAGATTTCAAATGATTAAAAAAAATTTAAGGAATTTTAAAGGGCTTCAATGATTTTAAGGGATTTAAAAAAATGTCATGCGGTTTTAAAGAATTTCCTAGAATTTTGGAAGAATTGTTTAGGTACTATAAGGCTTTAGGACATTTTACAAGATTTAAAGCATTTCAGTAATTTTAAGGGATTTGAAAGCCTCTCAATAAGGTATTTTAATTCATTTTTCCAGCATCTCAAGCGATTTCAAAGGAATTCACATTTTTAAGGGACTCCAAGGAATTTGAAGGAATTTCAAGGAATATCATCAGTTTTCAATTTTCATGTAACTTCACAGGATTTGAAAGGATTTTATAATTTTTTAATGAAATTTAAAATAATTTATTCACAAGAATTGAGGGATTTCGAAGGATTTCTGAAATTTGAAGAGATTTTTAAATATTTTAAGGTATTTCTAATGATTTAAAAAAGATATTTTAAATGATTCCAAAGAATTTCAAAGATTTGTAAAATTTGAAAAGATTTCAAAGTATTTTAAAGGTTTTAATGTATTTTAAAATATTCCAAGAAATTGTTAAGACTTTTAACGAATTTCGAGGAATTTCAAAAGATTTCAAAGGATCAAAAAAATGTTAAGGAATTTCCAAGGATTTTAATGACTTTAAGGGATTTAAAAAATGTTAATGCGGTTTTAAAGAACTTCCTACAATTTTGGAAGATTTGGAAGGATTTTATTGGGCCTACAAGGTTTTAGGATATTTTAAAAGATTTCAAGGAATTTTAACAGATTTCAAGACATTTCAGAGGATTTTAAAGATTTAGGAATATTTTTAAATATTCCAAGAAATTTTGAAGATATTACAAAAATTTCAAAGGATTTTGAAGATTTTAGTTTGTTTTAGAGGATTGCAGGTAAGTTTCAAATTAAAAAAATTTCAAGGAATATCATCAGATCTGATGTAACTTTACGGGATTTCAAAATATTTTAATAAATTTTAAAGTATTTATTCACAAAAGTTGACGGATTTTAAAAGATTTAAAAGATTTTAAATTGAAAACTAAACTGAATCTTTCAAAGTCAAACATTCTGAAGTTCTACAATTTTTAAATTGTTATTAGATGAAAATTTATAATTCAACATTAAAATTGATTAGACAAATTTTTCTAAGATCCAAAAATAAATTCACTGCCATAAGAAAATTTTAATTACGAACAATTGTAATATTAAAAAAATTTTATACTCAAACACTTACAATTTTTAATTTTTAAAGTAAATTTAAATCATTTATATTAGAAATGAAAAAATTTCAAATTGTTGATTATATATTTAAAACTTCAACAATTTAAATTTCAAATACAAAATTATAACTTATGAAAGGGAAAAATAGAAAATTTAGCGTTCAAAATAAAAAATCAGATCTCTAAAATTGAGACTATTCAAAATTAAATAAATTATTTAATTACTCTATTTTGATATAAAACAACACAATTTTTAACTTTTGCATTTCAAATCATTCAATTTTTAACACTTCGTTTAAAATTATTAGCCATTCTTGAAATCTTCCGATCAAATATTTAAAAAATTTAAATGATTATTTTTTAAAATCTTCAAGTAAAAATCGGACTTTTCAAGAATAAGTATTAAGCCTATTAAGACGTTAATTAAGTTGTTCGAACCTCCCGCTCCCATACTTTCCCACCCCACATTTCAACCTTCGCTTCCCCTCCCTTCCACAACTTCTTCCTTCTCTACTTCCACCACCCCTCACTTTCACACCTAACACTCCCCTTCCCCCACTTTCCTTCCCCAACCATGATTCCCCCCCCCCCTACTCTCCCGCATTACCCTATTACTCTTCACCCCACATTTTCCTCACGCCAACCCTCATTAGACTCCCCTCATTACCCTTCCCTCACTTCACTTAACTTCCCATTCTCTAATTTCACCACTCCTCAACCCCCACTTCCCCACCCCACATTTCTCCTTACTTCTCCCTTTTTCCTCACCTCTAATTTCCTGTAACTTCCCCTACCACCTCGTTCACGCTCACTTCCCCTGGATCCCCTCAGTTCTCCTACTTCTCCTCCCATCATTTACCTTCACTTCCTCACCCCTCATTTCCCATCACGTTCCCTACTTACACTCACCTCATTTCCCCTACTTTCCGAACCCTAATTTACCGTTACCGTTCCGCCCCTCATTCACCGCACTTCCCCAACCCTTATTTTCCCTCATCTTCCCATTTCCCCTCACGAACCTCTATAATACGAATTTTCGATAATTCGAACTTTTTTCTGCCCGGCTGAAAATCGCCGTTTCCCATGTTAATATTTTTCGATAATTCGAAGTTCGATAATTCGAATTCCTCGATAATTCGAAGAATGATATAAGCTCCGCCGCGCCGTGATAATAACATCTGTTATTCGAAGTACGGCAGTGAGTAACTAAAATACTTTGAAAAATTCATATTTATAACCTAGGTGATTGCATGTGATTGGCCAGTTGTGAATGGTGGAGATTGGCGTATGTGACAAGGGTGGGGTTAACGTGTATTGCAAAGGAGGTTCTGCTAATATAAATAAAGGTTGCAAGCTCCTGCAGTTCTGTGTTAAATAGGACTGAGACCTCAACGCTTTCAAAAGTGTGGAGAAGATCACGTATCAAACACCATCTCTAAGTGATAAAGTAAAACTCATTTAATGTGTCGAGAAAGGAGTTAAAAGGAAGGACATGCTGCTGATTTTGGAATACCTGCCAACTCTTTAACTACCATTGTTAAGAACAAGGAGAAAATTTTGTCTGCTGCTGAAAATTCTTGTTTCCAACCGAATCGGATGAAATCTGCTCAAAACCAGAATATTCCCTTATCTGGTCCTATTGTCCAAGAAAAAGCTGAATTTTTTGCAACTCAATTGGGATACAAGGATTTTAAAGCTAGCTCTGGGTGGCTAGATAAGTTCAAGAATCGAAATGGAATCGTTTATACGCCATTACGTGGCGAGAGTGCTTCTGTTTCGGAAGCTGGCTATGTATGCAATAGAGGATATCTTCAATGCAGATGAAACTGGTCTTTTTCCAAATGTTTACCAGATAGAACTTTGACATTCAAAGAAGACACTTGTCATGGTGAAAAGAAGAGCAAAGATTGTGTTACTGTGATGGTCTGCGCTAATATGTCTGGTAAAGAAAAATTAAAGTTATTGGTAGTAGGTAAATCAAAAAATCCACGATGTTTCATGGGAGTCACGTCTTTACCGCAGTACTTTACGAGAATAATAAAAAATCTTGGATGACTAGTTCAATATATGAAGACTGGTAGGTGGGTAAAGTTGACAGCACCATTTCATAATTTCATTATTTCTTCCAAGCAATAATTAAGGGCTCATTTAGGGCTAATTTAATGCCCTAATGCCAAATTTTCGGCTCTGCAATTTGTTTAAAAAACCGGTGGTGCTGCCAACTTTACGTAAAGTTAGCAGCACCACCTTATAAAAACGGTGAAGGGATTACAATTTTGAATTTCTATTTTCACAGGAATTTCCGGCTCATTTAAGGCTCACAAAATATAATAAAAAAGTTTTGAAAAAAATTGTTTAAACAATTTTTTAAAAACAATGTTTAAAAAATTAACTAAACGAATTTTTTCATACCATATCGTTAGGCTCATACAAGGCTCTCTGAATATCGTGGTTTTCTGAAATTGTTTATATACTTTTGCAAAATTAAGATAACATACCGAAAGCTCAAAAATGAGCAGCACCACCTTATAGAAACGGTGAAGGGATTAAAAATTCGAATTTCTATTTTTACAGGAATTTCCGGCTCATTTAAGGCTCACAAAATATAATAAGAAAGTTTTGAAAAAAATTGTTTAAAACAATTTTTTTAAAACAATTTTTTAAAAACAATGTTTAAAAAATGAACTAAACGAATTTTTTCATACCATATCGTTAGGCTCATAAAAGGCTCTCTGAATATCGTGGTTTCCTGAAATTGTTTATATACTTTTGCAACATTAAGATAACATCCCGAAAGCTCAAAAATGAGCAGCATCACCTTATAGAAACGGTGAAGGGATTAAAATTTCGAATTTCTATTTTTACAGAAATTTCCGGCTCATTTAAGGCTCACAAAATATGATACAAAAATTTCGAAAAAAATTGTTCAAACAATTTAAACAAAAATGTTCATCATATTTCGTGAGCCTTAAATGAGCCGGAAATTCCTGTAAAAATAGAAATTCGAAATTTTAATCCCTTCACCGTTTCTATAAGGTGGTGCTGCTCATTTTTGAGCTTTCGGGATGTTATCTTAATGTTGCAAAAATATATAAACAATTTCAGAAAACCACGATATTCAGAGAGCCTTTTATGAGCCTAATGATATGGTATGAAAAAATTCGTTTAGTTAATTTTTTAAACATTGTTTTTAAAAAATTGTTTAAAAAAAATTGTTTAAACAATTTTTTTCAAAACTTTTTTATTATATTTTGTGAGCCTTAAATGAGCCGGAAATTCCTGTGAAAATAGAAATTCAAAATTTTAATCCCTTCACCGTTTTTATAAGGTGGTGCTGCTAACTTTACGTAAAGTTGGCAGCACCACCGGTTTTTTAAACAAATTGCAGAGCCGAAAATTTGGCATTAGGGCATTAAATTAGCCTTAAATGAGCCCTTAATTATTGTTTGGAAGAAATAATGAAATTATGAAATGGTGCTGTCAACTTTACCCACCTAAGACTGGTTTCATAAAATTGATCGCAAATTCCAAAGAGAAAATCGAAAAGTTCTTTTATTTGTGGATAATTGTCAGGCTCATCCAAAAGTTTTGATGAAAACACTTAAAGCCGTAAAAGTGGTTTATTTACCACCGAATTTGACTTCAAAATTGCAACCAATGGATCAAGGAATTATCAAGAACCTTAAAGTTAATTACCGAAAGAGAATCATAAAAAGATTGCTCAAGGCTTCGGATGAGAAAAAGGGGGTTCCTGATTTGAATTTGTTGGATGCCATTTCCGATTTGAACAAACTATCGGAAGGCTGAAGCTGAAAATGCTGCGATGCAAGAAGAGGACGAACATTCTGCGGATGGTATTTCTGAAGAGTGGACTGATCTACAAAGGAGATTAGGATTCACAGATATAAATGTTGAAGATTTTGTTGATGTGGACACTAATTTAATAACTGCTACAGAACCTACAGACAGTGAGATATTGGATAGCGTAAAGGAATAAGAACCTGTGATATCTGATGATGATAATGATGCCGAGGATCAGGGTGTAACACCACCAGCGAAATTCAGAGATGTTGAATTTGGTTTAGCAAATTCTCGTAGGTTTGTTTCTGAACAAAGTGATGTGGCAGATACTATCTTCGCTGCTTTAGAATTAATTGAAAACTTCTTCGCGGGAAAAAGTTGTATCAAACAGAAGAAAATTACTGATTTTCTTCACTAATCTGCTATTTGCAGCATACCAAATGGTCCTTTTAAGGGCGAACAAATTTATTTTACGAATTATTACTTCTCGTTCTTTTCACACTTCTTCATAACAGGCATTAATTTAATAACATATAACTATATTTCTCCCTTTTCCTGATTCTTTTACCTTATCAAAATGTTTATGTTCAGTTAAGCTTTTTTAAAGCATTAAATATGCGCAAAACAAAAAGTTTCATACAGCCCTCATCGGAATAAATTGCACCTTTCAGAGAAATTCATATTACGCGCTATGGAACGTATGATAAACGTATTTAAACGCATTATGTGAGTTTATATTCTTACTTTCGATAATAAGAATTTTCGATAATTCGAAGTTTTTTCGGTCCCGAAGCACTTCGTATTATCGAAGTTTCACTGTAGTTGGCAATTCGGGTGTCTCGGATAGTAAGTAACTAAATTGTATTTAACCAGACATGGCTGACAATATATAAAAAAAATTACGCAACATAGTCGAAGGGGTCCAAACCACTTTTTTAGAACTTATTACATGGAGGAGGGAAGGGGTAAAAAATTGGCAGAAAATGTGTTATTAAATGATGGCCCCTAACCAACTAAAAATTAAAATAAAATAGTTTAAAAAGCTGTAATTTAAAATCGGTAATAGAGACAGAAGCACGAGACAAACTTGCCTACGAGATCAATTGACCCTAATGAGTTTGCGACGTGCTTTGAGAGAATCGGTTGGACGTGTGAGGGTCAAGGGATCGAGGTGAGTAAAAATAATAATAGTAATAACAATAATAATCAATCGCGGCGGTGCCTGTACTGCGGTTTGCGGAGTATAAAGAAAGGGGAGTCCCCGACCCGAGTTGCTCTCATCCTCTACCTCTGGGTAATTTTCCGTCCTCCCTCTTACTTGCTATCATAACCCACCAACGTGATGATACTCCCTCGCTTTATTATTAAAAAGTTAAAACTCCGATGGGAGCCAGCGGCGATCTTGTGGCGAGCAGCCGTTATCCTCGCCATTTACTTACTCCTCCGCGTTCCGCGGTCGGTTTCCACGCTTTTTATAAGCCCCCAACAAACGTTTATTAGTTGGTACACCCATTCCACCGGGAACTAGTAGCCATGTTCCTTCCTGCACATCACCTTCTGCCATTTCTTTCATCTTTTATACTTATTTTTATTCCATTATTATACTTTCTACATTTTAAGTGTTACTTTTTTTTTTACTTTTATTCCCTACACTGCCATCCTGATCAAGAAACTATACCACTGCATTTGGAGCGAACATGCTCTATTCATTAAAACAAAACAAAAAACTAGTCAAAGTAGGCGCCATGCGCCTACAAAAAAGGATTCCGTAGACTATTAAGACGTTAATTAAGTCGTTAAAACCTTCCTCTCTCACACTT
>CAKNYM010049018.1:56387-75438 GCA_932195095.1 Andricus curvator
TATTAAGACGTTAATTAAGTCGTTAAAACCTTCCTCTCTCACACTTTCCCTACTTACCCTCTCAAACCCTACTTACCTCTCTCACTTCACTCTTCGCTTCCCCACCCTTCCAAAACTTCTTCCTCCTCTACATCCCCCCTCCTCACTTCCCCAGCGAACACTCCCTTTCACCTACTTTCCTTTCTCCGCCACCAATTTCCCTCCCCTACTCATCCTTAATGCCCTACTAGCCCTTCCTTTACTTCCCTCACTATCCTGGCAAACTTCCAATCATTTCCCCTACTTTCCTCACTTGCCCACACTTCCTCTACTTTTCCGTCCCCACATTTACTCTACTACCCCTCCGCTCATTTCTCCCTCACTAAATTCCCCTCATTTCCTCTTACTTCCCCTACATGTTCTTCCTCAATTTCCCACGCTTCCCCCACTTCATTTCCCATCATTTACCCACATTTCCAATACTTCCCCTCACTCCCGTTGCAATAGTTTTCCCGCACATACCTTACTCGGCTTCTATTAATGTCCCCTCATTTATTAGTTGGTACACCCATTCCACCGGGAACTAGTAGCCATGTTCCTTCCTGCACATCACCTTCTGCCATTTCTTTCATATTTTATACTTATTTTTATTCCAATATTATACATTATACATTTTAAGTGTTACTTTTTTTTTACTTTTATTCTCTACACTGCCATCCTGATCAAGAAACTATACAAGTGCATTTGGAGCGAACATGCTCTATTCATTAAAACAAAACAGAAAACTACTCAAAGTAGGCGCCATGCGCCTACAAAAAAGGATTGCGTAGCCTATTTATTAAGACGTTAATTAAGTCGTTAAAACCTTCCTCTCTCACACTTTCCCTACTTACCTCTCTCACTTCACTCTTCGCTTCCCCACCCTTCCACAACTTCTTCCTCCTCTACTTCCCCCTCTCCTCACTTCCCCAGCGAACACTCCCTTTCATCTACTTTCCTTTCTCAGCCACCAATTTCCCTCCCCTACTCATCCTCAATGCCCTACTAGCCCTTCATTTACTTCCCTCACTATCCTGGCAAACTTCCAATCATTTCCCCTACTTTCCTCACTTGCCCACACTTCCTCTACTTTTCCGTCCCCTCATTTACTCTACTACCCCTCCGCTCATTTCTCCCTCACTAAATTCCCCTCATTTCCTCTTACTTCCCTTACTTGTTCTTCCTCAATTTCCCACGCTTCCCCCACTTCCTCTCCCATCATTTACCCTCATTTCCCCTCCCTTCCCCTCCTCTCACTCCCCCTTCACTTTCCCACCCCTAATTTATCCTCATTTACCCTATCCCCCTAATTTCCTCACACTCCATTTTTTTTAAATTAAAGCTAACTAAACTTTTAAGAGATCCCTCGAGTCCGGTTTCAAGAATAATTTTCTTTTCTTTATTTAAACGTACAGTTGAAAAAAAAATTGGAAAATTTAAGATATTGTTGCTTTAATAAAACGTAATTAATTCCATGTGATTGGCAATCATGTGTATGTATGTATACCATTAAGCCATTTCCCTTTCAGGGTAGGCGTGACACTACCCGATTCGGGTAGTGTTTCTAGGTGGATAGTTTTCTTTTAGTTATAAATAACTACAAGTCTGGGCTTACCACACCCACGATGTGCCAACAGCACTCAGTATTCTTGAATGGTCACCCATCCAAGTACTAACCGCGTCCAACGCTGCTTAACTTCAGTGATCTGACGAGAACTGGGGTTTTTAGCGTGGTATGGCCGTTGGCCATGTGTAATTATTAAATAAACATTCGCGATACATAACTTGAAAGTTTACTATAAATTAATAATTTATTATAATCAATTGTATTCTTATAAATAATGGTAGGTGATTTTCTAATGGTTTTGGATATTTATGAAGTGATCTTGGTTTTCAATCCAATTTAAAGTAATACAAAAATATGAAAAAACACAAATAAATTTATTTCTTATTGCAAAAAACAAATTTTATAAACAAGTGCACAATTTATACAATTTTTAAACTTTCAGTTACCATAAATTAACGTAAATTTTCGTGAATTTCTGAAGATTTTATAATGGAAATTTCTGGTCGGTTCGGGCTTTCGATTTTTCGATTTAAAATTTTCTATTCAGTCTGATTACGACTTAATTTTTTCCAAACTCGAATCTTTTCTCTTTTCATTCTTATTATTTGGAAAGGATTTATAATTTGAACTATTTTCAAAACAGAAAACATTTAAATTTAAAAATTTTGATATTGATAAGAGAGACGAATTATTTTATTTAGCATTGTTTATTCTTGAAGCATTCACGCTCAAATACTGTTAAATAATTAAATAATAAATTTTAAAATTGTTCAATTCTAAGCTTTTTTTAATTTTGCACGTTTTCACACTGTTTTTTTGTTATTCCTGAACGTGAATAAATCAAATTGCTGATTTTAAAACTTTTTCAATTTGATTATATTATAATTAATTTTTGTAGATATTCAATAAAAAATAAAGCCAAAATAAAGGCTTTCATTTGGAAATTATACTTTGAAACAGTAAGATTGTAATATTAATTTGTTGACTTTTCAATAATAAAGTTTAACTTTATTCGATTTTGGACATTATCAACTTTAAATTGTTTATCCAACAAGTATTATAAATAAAAATGGTATAATTTCGAAATACTTTTTAGAAAGTGAAAAATGCAAAATCTGAAGCATATGAAATAAAAAATAGATATAAATTTAAAAAATGTTTAATTTTTTTATATAGTAATCAGGGTTTGAGACTATTTTTCGGAATATATTGCTGGAGTTGAGATGTTAGAAAAGTTTTTTTATCCAATCAGCGAAGATGTTCAAAAATGTGGCATCACTAAAAGAAGAGTGTCAAATAGTGTCATCAGTGGCATGAGTCCAAGCCGCTTTGATTACAATGTCAATTGTCAGATCAGTCTTTGGACAAAATAAAAAAAATGTAATTGTCTTATAATTAAATTAAACTCTAATTTAAACCTCTCACGTTGATAATATTCTGTTTGAATGTTCACATTCTGGAAGAGCCACCAGTTGGAATGCAGCCGTAATAAAATAACGAAATTAAGATTCTAGAATCCGAAGAAATGAAATTTTTCTCCTTGCCTTTTGAACGTGCATATTTCAGATGAAACCCACCTATAAAGACTAAAAGGTCCTTTTTTCACTTCATGACTTTTCCACGATATTCGTTTTTTTTAAATACATTCTTCTTTTTTTCCTACGTATGACGCTCGGATGCATAAAACGCAGTATATCATATCATGCTAGGGTATCAGGGTAATAATATTAGATCGTATTCAGGGATGGCAGAATGTAGAGAACGGAACCAAAGAGCAGGGTAGGCGGAAGATAGGGTGAATGTGAAGGTTTACGACGTGCCAGAGAGTGAAGGCTGGTGGAATATTTTACGACCTACACGACCTATTCGCAAGGTACGAAAAAGAAACCTACTTCACCCTAAAGCCTAAACCCATCTTTTTTCTCCACCGAATATTTTTAGGGAAATATTACACTTCCCTTTTTCATTACTTTTGATTCTGCATTTTTTATTTCAAATAGAATAGTTCCAAAGGTGTGGGACAAAATTGTCAAAACAGGGCCAAAAGTCATATTTATTAAGTTTACCATATAAACTTAAAATTCTTAAAAATACATTCTAATACAATCACCAGGGTGGCGATTCGGCGACGATTTCAAATTCCCGGTCATTTCCCGGTTTTCCCCGGTCAAGTTTTTCAATTTTCCTGGTCAACTCAAAGTAACATATTTATATTTGCCGCAAAACGCAAACATTTATTTTAATTCATGACGCTCGTTCTAAACATCTTTTAACACAACAGAGCAAAACGTTGCAAAATAAATGAATTTTGAAAAAATACTTAAATTTTCCACTAAAAAATATCAATTTTTCACAAAAAATGGAATAGTGAAACTTTCAGTTGAAAACATTAATTTTCAACAAAAAAACGGATTTTCAACAAAATAGTTCCATTTTCAACCAAAGTGATGAATTTTCAAATAAAATTATGAATCTTTATCTGGAATAGTTAAATTTGAAACCAAAAAGATAAATTTTCAACTAAAATGATGAATATTTAACTGGAACACTCGAATTTTCAACCAAAAAGACGAATTTTTAAAGAAGATTACATTTTAAATAAAAAGATTAATTTTCCACCCAAAAATACAATTTTTCAACCAAATACATTAATTTTTAAAGAAAGGTTTGAAGTTTTAATAAAAGAAGACAAATTTTCAACCAAATAGTTAACTTTTGAACTGAAAAAATAATAATTTTCAATCAAAAATGGAATAGTAACATTTTTAGTTTAAAAAACTATTTTTAAACCAAACATAAGAGTTTTCAACCAGAACAATGAATCTTTAACTGAAATGGTTAAATTTTCAAACGAAAAATTAATTAATTACCAAAACTTTAATAATTAAATTTCAAGTTAAAAAAAATTCATGTTTAACCAAAAAACAGATGAATTTTCAACAACGACTATGGAATTTTCGATTGGAATAAGTTACATTTTCAGTTAAAAAAATTACTTTCAACAAAAAAAAACTAACTTTTAACAACAACAAAAACTAACTTTCAAAATAATAGTTACATTTTCAAACAAAGTGATGAATTTTCAAATAAAATTGTAAATATTTAACTGCAATAGTTGAATTTCAAACCAGAAAGATGAATTTCTAACTGAAATGATGAATCTTTAACTACAATAATTGAATTTTTGACCAAAAAGATTAATTTTCAACCAAGAAGATTAATTGCTACCAAAAAAGATGAATTTTCAAATAACAAAGATAATTTTTCAACCAAAAATTGAATAAGTAAATTTTTAGTCAAAAATGAATGTTCAACCAGACATGAATTTCGAACTAAAATTATGAAATATTCAACTGGAATAATAGTTACATTTTCAATTTAATAAAAATAATAATTTTCAACCAAAAAACATCCGAAGAAAAAACAAATTTTCAATCGAACAGCTCATTTTTCAACCACAGAAATGAATTTTTAATTAAAACGATGGATCTTTAACTAAAAAAGAAATTAATTTTTAACAAAAGAGTTTAACTTTCAACCAAATAATTTTATTTCCAGCTTAAAAGATGAATTTTCAACTAAAATGATAAATATTTGACTGGAATACTTGAATTTTTAACTGAACAGAAGAATTTTTAAACAAGAAGATTAACTTTCAAAGAAAAATAAGATAATTTTCTACCAAAAAAATTTTCAATTAAAAAAGACAAATTTTTATCCAAATTGTGAAATTCCGAACTTGAAAATAATAATTTTCAACTCACAATGGAACAGTTAAATTTTCATTTAAAGAAATTAATTTTCAACCAAACTGATGAATTGTCAACTAAAATTATGAATCTTCAACTAAAATGATGAATCTTCAACTGGAATAGTTGAACTTTATGCCGAATAGATGAATTGTCAACCATAAAGAATAATTGTTTACAAAAAAAGATGAATTTCTCACAAAGTACATACATTTTCAAACAAATAGTTTAATTTTTAAATGCAAAATATCAATTTTCAACCAAATAGTTGAATTTTCATTAAAAAAAAAAATAAATTGATTTTCAAGAAAGTAGTTACATTTTCAACCAGAGATGAATTTTAAATTAAAATGATGAATCTTCAACCAAACAAATTAATTTTTAACAAAAGTTTAACTTTTAACCCAGTAGTTGAATTTTTAACTAAAAAACGATGAATTCGCAACGAACAATGTAAAAAAAATTTCTATTATAATTCAGAAATATTTCTTCTTTGAAATACTACTTCTACTCTGAAAACTGCTTAAACTACTTTTATTACCTAAAATTTAGAAGAGGGAACTTTCAAATTGTGACGAATTCTGACTTGGAAGAGGGATTTTTGAAAATTCCTTTCTTCTAAATCCGAATTACAATTCCTTTAAAAAATTCCCTGTTCCAAGTGAAATTATATTTCTTGAATTTTTCTATAATCAGAAGTAAATTCCCGGTTTTTAAATTAAATTCCCGGTCATTTCCCGGTTTCCCGGTCAAGTCGCCACCCTGAATCACCCATCTAGAAATCGCCCCATTTGTCTCAATTCTAATTAGGGCAGTGGTCAGAATTTTACTAGAACTGGACTAGTAAGTCCCGCTCAGGATCCTTTACGGCACTGTTAAGATTCTCCATTCTTTGTGACTAGAAAAACTATGTGCTTCTAGTTAGGCCCCAATCTTGTATTTTATCCAGGCATTAGTAGTGTCCTGATTAGGATAAAAGGACCAAAATGGTCTAGTCAGGAGCTGGTCGGGCCTTATTCAGTATACCCTCGAGTATATCCCAGATGAACGTTGTGAAGATAATACTGCAAAACCCTCGTGTGTCTTGAGGACACGGAGCGGCCCAAGGATGACAGTTTTCTGCATCCAGAATAATTCCTGCAATCTGGTGTACAAAAATACAAAAATAAATCCATTTTTTTTTTGTTTAAAAAAAATGATATTTAGAGGTGCCGCAAGCTTAATGAAGTTTAACACGTATTTCTCATAAGAAAAAAAGAAGTTTATGTAAATCTTATTCAGAATCCTAAACATTATCTCAATCGAGTTGAAACTCAACATTTCTCTTCACAATTAGCCGTACAATACGAATAAAATATCATTTTTTAAATATTAACACCATAAGTCTGTTTTATAGGGTCCCAAAGAAACCCCGTAAGTGAAAAATGGGTTTTTCGAGTTTTTCGCGGTAATTATGATTTTTTTTGCGGTTTTTTCAATGAACATTGTTTCTGGCACATAAAAGACCACTTCATACTGATAATTAGATGTTCACATGAATTGTTTAAACAATTTATTATTGATTTTAGCAATTTTCTCATACAATGGAGTTAGAAAGACGCAGTTTTTGAAAAAATTTTCCACTTGTTCGATTTTAAATTAGAGAAAAGTGATAGTTCATCAATGTTAACAGGAGTGATTGTTTAAACAATGTATTGTTAATGTTAATAATATTCTCTTGGAAAAATGCTACGAAATTGCAGTTTAAAAAAATTTACTTCTAGTCAAATTTTCAATTAAGTTAAATAATTAACTAGAGTCAACAAAGTTATTTGTTTAAACAATTTGTTATTACTATTATTTATACTATATTTGAATAATGCTAGAAAGATGCGGTTTTTTCTGAAATTTTTGGCTTTTTGTCCAATTTTCAATTGGAGTGAAGTAATAATGAAATAAAGTTAACAAAATAATTGTTTAAACAATTTATTATCATTGTTAATAATATTCTCTTTGCTTAATTGGTAGAATGTTGCGGTTTTTTATGAAAATTTTCAACTGTTTGTCTCTTTTTCATTAGGCGTGACTTAATAATTAATTATATTTAGCAAAAATAATTGTTTGAACAAATTATTATTGTTTATGACTATCTTCATCTATATCAGTGCCTGATAGTTGCGTTTTTTCGGCAATTTTTACCTTTCTGTCTTTTTTTTCACTTGGTGAGGTAGTAATTAATTAAAGTTAACAAAAAAGTTATTTAAACAATTTAATATTGTTTATAACTATCTTTTCTTAGATAAGCGCTAGAAAGTGGCGGTTTTTTCTAAAATCTTTAACTTTGCATCGCCTTTTTATTCATGAACAAATAATAAGTCAACCACAACCAAAATGATTTTTTGAATGGCATTTTTGTTTTAAGTGAATTATTTTTGCTCTTTTCCCAATGCTTAAAAAAATTATTTTAAAGAAAAAAAGCTATTTTACACAAGAGGCAAAAACAAAGAATAGAATAATTAGGAATAGGTGGAAGGCCTAGGTCGTTGAATGACTTTTAAAAGTTTTTTTTTTGGATTACAACAAGAAGTTTATTGCAAAGCGTAAAAGAAAAACTTGGAATTGCAAATTTTGAAATATCAGCGCCCCCCCCCCCCCCTCCACTTTAATTAAGCAGGCGATTCAAAGTGAAAGATTTTAGAGAAAAACGCCACTTTCTAGCACTTATCTAAGAAAAGATACTTATAAACAATATTAAATTGTTTAAACAACTTTTTTGTAACTTTAATTAATTATTACCTCACTGAGTGAAAAAAGGACAGAAAGGTAAAAATTGCCAAAAAACAACAACTATCAGGCATTGATATAGATGAAGACAGTCATAAACAATAATAATTTGTTTAAACAATTATTTTTGCTAAATGTAATTAATTATTAAGTCACGCCTAATGAACAATAGACAATCAGTTGGAAATTTCAGAAAAAACCGCAAAATTCTACCAATTAAGCAAAGAGAATATTATTAACAATGATAATAAATTGTTTAAACAATTATTTTGTTAACTTGAATTCATTATTACTTCACTCCAAATGAAAATTGGACAAAAAACCAGAAATTTAAAAAAAAACGCATCTTTCTAGCATTATTCAAATATAATATTATTAATAATTATAATGAATTGTTTAAACAATTAATTTTCTTGACTCTAATTAATTACTCAACTTATTTTAATTGAAAATTTTACTAAACGTGATTTTTTTTAAACTGCAATTTTATAGCATTTTTCTAAAAGAATATTATTAACATTATTAATAAATTGTTTAAACAATCACTCTTGTTAACATTGATGAACTATCACTTCCCTCTAATTGAAAATTGGACAACAAATGGACAATTTGTGAAAAAACTGCGTCTTTCTAACTCCATTCTATATGAGAAAATTGCTAAAGACAATAATAAATTGTTTAAACAATTTATGTGAACGTCTAATAATCAATAGGAAATGGTCTTTTATGTGGCAGAAATAATTGTCATTGAAAAAACAGCAAAAAAAGTTATAATTACTGCGAAAAACTTGCAAAACCCATTTTTTCACTTATGGGGTTTCTTTGGGACCCTATAAAACAGACTTATGGTGTTGGTATTTGAAAAGTGATACTTTATTCGTATTGTATGGCTAATTGCGAAGAGAAATGTTGAGTTTCAACTCGATTGAGATAATATTGAGGATTCTGAATAAGATTTACAAAAACGTCTTTTTTTCTTATGGGAAATACATGTTAAACTTCATGGGGCTTGTGGCACCCCTAAATATCATTTGTTTTCAAAACAATAAAAATGTATTTATTTTTGTGTGGATTCAAACAAATTTCTGGGGTGTCCCGATAAAAATTCGAAAAAAAAAAAATTTTGGACCACCTTAGGTACACTCTTTCTGCAGTCTTATGCAATCCTTTTCAATACCATGCAATCCTTTTCAATCCCATGCAATATTTTACAATACCTTGTAATCCCCCTATCGAAAAAATATTGTATATTGTAGGAAATTCAGTATGGGTCTATAATGATTTCTTATAAAAAATTTCTTATAATTTTTTCGCGACTCCAGAATAATTATAGAGAATTTTTATAAGAAAATCAGTATAAAAATAAAGAATGTTAAAATACTGAAAAACTTGATCCAAAAAATAAAGAAAGTACAAACGAATGATTTATTTATTTATTTAACGTATTTCGACAAATTTTAAGGAATTCCAGGGAATTTCCATGAATTTAAAGCGATTTCGTCAGGTTTCATAAAAGTTTCACTGCATTTTGAAGATTTCCAAACCTATCACGAGATTTTAAGGATTTCGAAGGATTTCAACAAATTTGAAAGGACTTCCACGGATTTTGAGGTTTTCAAAAGGATTTTAAGGGGTTTCCAAATATTTTAACTAATTTTTGAAACTATTCATCAGTTTTCAAGAGATTTAAAAATATTTCCGTGGCTTTCAAGGAATTTCAAAATATTTCGAGGGAGTTTAGAGGATTTTAAATATTTCCCATCATTTCCGGGGGTTTAAAGGGTTTCCAAAGAATTTCAAGAGATTGAAAAAATTTCAAAGAATTTCCATGGATTTTAAGCGATTTCGTCAGCTTTCATAAAAATTTCACTGCATTTTGAATATTTCCAAACCTATCATGAGATTTTAAGGATTTCGAAGGATTTCAACAAATTTGAA
This sequence comes from Andricus curvator, assembly GCA_932195095.1. Classification (NCBI taxonomy): domain Eukaryota; kingdom Metazoa; phylum Arthropoda; class Insecta; order Hymenoptera; family Cynipidae; genus Andricus; species Andricus curvator. The sequence goes on from CAKNYM010049018.1 coordinate 66,423, forward strand.
AGGACTTCCATGGATTTTGAGGTTTTCAAAAGGATTTTAAGGGGTTTCCAAATTTTTTAACTAATTTTTGAAAAAATTCATCAGTTTTCAAGAGATTTAAAAATATTTCCGTGGCATATCCAAGGAATAATTAAATTTTCCAAATTATTCTAAAGATTTTAGGGGATTTTACCAATTTGAATGGATTTCAACAGACTTTATCAGATTCCACAGATTTCAAGGCATTTTGAGGTATTTCAAAGAATTTCATAAGATTCAAAAGATTTTATCAAGTCTGGAAGGATTTCAAGGGATTTCAAAGATTTATAAGGATTTTAACGTTTTTTCTAGAAAAACTTTAATATATAAGTTTAATTCAATTTATACTCAAGGGGTTCAAATTATTTATACTTTGGGAAATAAATGTAAGAAATAAAGTGAATTTTATTCCAAAGGATTTCTACGGGTTTCAGCAGTTCAGGGAAAGAAAATTAAGATTTATAGGATATCCAATTATTTTAAAGATTTTGAAAGATTTTACAAATTTCAATAGATTTTAATAGACTTGAAAATATTTTCGAAGGTATCAAGTGATGTCAAAAGATCAGATTTGATGAAAACCGACTAAGTCAAATTTTTAATAAAACCAATACCTTCTCATTCGGATGAGAATGTAATAAGGAATGGTCATAGTGGTCATTTATAGGTGTTGTGTAATACAAATATATTCAAAACTAGCTGTGAATTCGATCTCGAGTGTTTCCACTTTGTTTGTATTTATAATTATTAGCAAATCTATTTACTTCCTCATAGAGGAAGCATTAGTTATTTTTTTCAATAATAGACAAACTAAAGTCTTCATTTTTATCAATTTAAAAATAGAAATTTACAAAAAATACAAAATTACAAAATAATACAAACAATTTTTGAAATACAAAGACAAATCAGACAAATCAAATTTTGAATTCGAAATGATCATTTTTCGAGCTGGAAAAGGGAAGGGAAAAGTTCTGTCGCACCCTATCCCTTTGCCAGCTTTATGATTTTTTTTTAAATTGTCAGAAATATTTTATTTGAAAATTTATGATCGAAAAATCTTTTCTATTCATGCGTCGTCAACTTTGAATTATGTCGATGAAAAAAGTTTTTCTGTTAGAAACAGATGATTCATATATTATAAATGAGCATAACTTCCTTGTATACCATTAAGCCATTTCCCTTTCAGGGCAGGCGTGACACTACCCGATTCGGGTAGTGTTTCTAGGTGGATAGTTTTCTTGTAGTTATAAATAACTACAAGTTTGGGCTCACCACACCCATAATATGCCAACCGCACACAGTATTCTCGAATGGTCACCCATCCAAGTACTAACCGCGCCCAACGCTGCTTAACTTCAGTGATCTGACGAGAACTGGTTTTTTCAGCGTGGCATGGCCGTTTATGCAATTTATGGAATTCATGGAATTCACGAAATTCACGGAATTCATAGAATTCGTAGAATTAACTAAATTTATGGAATTCACGAAATTTAGGGAATTCACGGAATCCACGGAATTCGCCGAATTCAGGAAATTTGCGGAATTCATGAAATTCGCGGAATTCGCCGAAATCACGGAATTCATGAAATTCGCAGAAATCACGGAATTCATGGAATTCACGAAATTCATGGAATTCACGGAAATCATGGAATTCACGGAATTCATGGAACTCACGGAATTCACAGAATTCACTGAAATCATGGAATTCACGGGATTCATTGTATTCACGGAATTTATGGGATTCACGGAATTCATGGAACTCATGGAATTTACAGAATTCACGAAGTATATGGAATTGACGGAATTCAAGAAATTGACAAAATTTATGGAATTCAAGGAATTCACGGAATTGATCGAATTCAGGGAAATCACGGAATTTATGGAATTCAAGGTGTTCAAGAAGTTTATGAAATTCACAGAATTAACGAAATTAATGGAATTCGCGGAATTCACTGAATTCATGAAATTCACTGAATTTACGGAATTCTCGGTATTCACGTTCCACGAATTCCGTGAATTCATTAAATTCCATGAATTCTTTGAATTCTCTGAATTCATTAAATTTGGTAAATTCCTTGCATTCTGTGAATTCAATGAATACCACAAATTCCTTGAATTCCACGCATTCATTGAATAACACGAATTCCTTGAATTTCGTGAATTCCTTGAATTTGTGAATTCCTTGAATTTCACGATTTCCTTGAATTTCGTAAGTTCCTTGAAATCTGTAAATTCCTTAAATGTCGTGAACTTCATGAATTCAACGAATTCCTTGAAGTTCATGAATTCCTTGAATTCTGTGAATTCCGCGAATTCCGTGATTTTCTTCAATTCCTTGAATTTCGTGAATTCCTTAGATTGCGTGCATTCCGTAAATTCAGGGAATTCCATCAATTCCTTGAATTCCGTGAATTCCATTAATTCCGTGAATTCTATGAATTCTGCCAATTTCGTGATTTCCTTTCATTGCGTGTAATCTTTGAATTCCTTGAATACCATGAATTTCATGAATTCGATAAATTCCGTGAAATCCTTGAATGCCGCGAATTCTGTGATTTCCTTCAATTCCTTGAAATTCTTGAATTCCGTGAATTCTTTAGATTTCGCGAATTCCGTAAATTCCCCTTAATCTTCAATAAAGTGTTTTGATATTATAGATCAATCGATTTTCCTCGAATCAAGGAATCTTTTCCGTTCTTGCATCAATTGTAAATTATGTTAGTGAAAAAAGTTTTACTATAAAAAACCGTGTTTTTAAATATTATGCATAACCATAGCTTCCTTACTCTTCAATAAAATGTATCAATATTATAGGTCAATCGATGCGTCTCGAATCAACACATATTTTCTATATTCTCGCATCAACTTTAAATTATGTTAATGAAAAAAGTTTTACTATGAAAAACCGATTTTTACATTCTCAATCTAATGAGAAGGTATTAGTTTTATGTAAAATTTGACATAGTCGGTTTTCATCAAATCTCCACGTTTTGAGACCTCCTGAGCCAGAAAAAACGATTTTTACGAAGGTGTCTGTGTGTATGTCTGTCTGTCTGTCCGTCTGTCTGTATCGTGTAGGCACGATAACTTTCGAAAGATTGATCAGATTGGATTGAGCTTTGGCACACTTTTTTATGGCTTACAAAGAAAGAACGAGTTCGTTAACCAGCTATTTTGGATGAAAACTCAAAAAGTGAGCACATTTTGAAAATTTTTGAGACTACTTTTTTTTAAGATTTGAAAATTCTATGTACAGTTATTAGTAGTACGCAAAATGACGAACAAAATATCCTTATGACTTTTCGTGATAAAAAAAAATTACTGGAGTTATAGCATTTTCAAAATTCCAAAAAACAAACGAAAATGAACCTTTTAAGCCGAAAAACGCACGATATGAAAAAAGTCAAGAGCAGAAAAACGTTGCTTTTTGAACACCTTATAATATTTTCATAACAACTTTTTGAATTTTTTGAAAAATCAAAAATTCATATTTTGATCGCACAAAAAAATAATGAAAAATCAAAAATTCCATTTTGTTGTGAAACTATGCAAGATACGAGAAAAGATGATTCCGCCAAAATTGTGCACCTCAAAAAGATCTAAAAATTTGTTATTATTCACTTTTTGATATGAGGACGCATAGTTTTTCTTTTATTCGTAAAAAACAGCATTGAAAATAGAAAAATCAAATTTTTAGACGAATAACACGAGCTACGAAAAAAATGACAAAAACAAAATTTGTTCATCCAAGGAAGAGGTACAAATTTGTTGTGAATCATGTTTCGATAGGATGCGTAGTTTTTGTTTTATTCGTGAAAATAACATTGCAGTAAAAAAAGTCAAATTTTTGAAAAAACAATGCAAGGTACGAAAACAGAGAAATGAACAAAAATTGTGGATTCAAAAAAGATTTACAAACTTGTAATCAATTTTTGTTGTAAGAATATATTCAAAATGAAAAAAATTAACTTTTTTGAAAAACGGCACAAGCTAAAATACAATTTTAAGTAATAAAATTTTTTCGCCTAAATTATATCATTATTTTTCATTTGAAATCAAATACAAATTTAGTAATTTGTATATGAAGAACATATAACACGAAGCACAAAGTGCGCGATCAGTGTATTTCTGAGCGCGAAGCGCGACGACCAAATCGCGCGCCGTAAGTGCGTTCAAACTTTTTTGTTTCTATCATACGGTGCACAGAACCGAGCGTGGAACGCAAGGTTCAAATGATTTTCAAATCAAATATCGAGCGCGAAGCGCGAGTGTCTGGGTGAGAATGTGTTCCTTATAAGGTCGATAGAAGAACCTTGAGTAAATAAAGTTCCTTTTCAGTCTAAAATAAAAACAAATTTAACAATCACTTAATATGTAGAGGTTTTGATAATTTTATAATATTTGCAAAAAAACTTTTTCTTTTCATCGAAGTCGAACACGAAGTTCAAAAATCTAGAGGAACCGAGCGTAAAGCGCGATGTAAGTACGCCCGAGTGCGTAGCGCGAGGTGAATACATAATCGAGCGCGAAGCGCGATAACCAACAGTCGCGCGCCCTAGGCGCGCTCAAACTTGCGAGCGAAGCGAGCCGCGCGCAATGCGCGCGATGAGATATTTTTAGAAAACAACAAATATTTTTAGAAATACTTCGGTCAGTTTCAAGATATTAGTCGGGAAAATAAGCCCACCAAATTTCATCAATTTATCTGCGACCGTTTTCAAGTTATCGTGTTCACAAAAAAGCGTGACATCCACACACACACATGCACATCCGGACAATTGCTTAAAACATTGTATCATACATTTTTAAATTAGGAAGGTTCAATTAAATGAATTTACAATTTTTGGAAAATGTTACCATTTCAAAGCTTCCTCTATGAGGAAGCAAAAAGATTTTCAAGAAACAAAATATGAACTTATCTTAAATCGAATTCGAAAAATTCAACATTCGAACACGCTCTCAAACGGATGGCACTTTTTTATTCGATCTCAGCTAGGATTGGATTCGAGAAGTTAAACTTCGATCAGCGCTCCTTCGGGTTGAATTTTGTCAATTCCGAGGTCAATTCGATCTCAGCTTGGAACTGACTGGAAAAATTCAACTTCGAACACGCGCTGGGTCGGATCCAATTTTTCTGATTCGATCCCAGCTTGGATCAAAGTTGAAAAACTCGAAATTTGAACACGCGCAGGGTTGAATCGAATTTCTTCGATTCGATCTTAGCCCTGGATTAAATCGGAAAATAACCGATTTGATGAATCCACGCTGCTGTTCCAAAGGTATTTGAAATATTGCGGATTGGAAAGCCTTGACTTTTGGAAGACCCTAAAGCGACTGAAAGGTAAAACTCGTTTAAACTGTCGTCTGGAATTTCTAATAGAGGCCACCAAGGGTACTTGAGGGCGAGCGAGTGGCTATTAAGATAGCAGAAGACATCATTAATAAAACTCGTCTAACGAATCGTCTGCGGAAGTTCAGAGAAGGTTAGATTCAGTCGCGATAGGTCCTTCTTGCCTCCATTCATAAAGTAGCCTCACCACTGGAACATATTCAATCAAAAGATGATATATGACTCCAGATAATTTTTAGAATCCCGAATATAAAGTACTCTAATAGAAAGTCTCCTATTTAGGTCTCCATCAGAAGGTAGACACTTCAATATATTACTTGATTGCAATCTGGTTTATATGAAAGCTTTTAAGGTCTCTCTCAATTTCGACGTTTTAAAACTATAGGGATGGGCAATTCTCGAAAAAAACAGAATAGATTCTCAAAAATTAATTCCCAAAATTGAAGCCGTTTGTAAAAAAAGGGCCTGGGAGGTGTTTTGGTCAACATGAAACCAAATACGCAAAAAGGGTCTATTAAACGTCCTTTACTGAATTTTGAAATAAAAAATATATCAATAATCTTTAATTAATCTGAATATTTATTACAAAGTATGAATATAACGTGAAATGACAATAACAGGCTTCACAGTCCCTATGGGATAAAATATAGGGACCAAAGGGTACTTTTCATCACTCTCATAGGGTACTTTTTTCGCGCTCAAAGGGTAAAAATTTCAGGATAAATTTATAAGACTTCAAAAGAATTCAAGTTAAATTCCAACGAATTCGAATGAATTAGAAACAATTTTAAAAGTCAAAAAAATTCCATTGAATTCCGTAAAATCGAAATGAATTTCGAGGAATTTAAGATAAACGAGAAAAATTCGATGAAATTCATAAAAATTCAAGGTGAATTAAAAAAAAATTTAATGAATTCAGTAACTTTAAAATGAGCTTAGAAAAATGCAAGGGAATTCAAAAGAATTTTATGAAATGCCTAAGAATTCAAGGTGAGGTTGAAAGACTTCAGGATCAATAAAATGAAAACTTTTGAAAATGAAAAAAATAATCCATTGAATTAGGTATAATTGAGTACATTTAGAATAATTCAAGTGAAGTAACAAAATTCAAGGGAATCCCAAAGAATTTAAAAGAATTCAGGATGAATTAAAAAAAAAATATTTCAAATCTCTTCAAATCTTTGAAGCCCTACTAATTTCTAACTAAAAAAATGACTAATGGCTACAAAACAATTCAAAAAAATTCAAATGAATTGTAAAAAGTTTTAAAAATCGAAAAAATTTCTTTATTTCTGTAAAATTTGAGTGAATTTAGAAGGAATTTGAGGGAAACGAGAAGAATTCGATGAAATGCATAAAAATTCAAGGCGAATTAAAAAAAAATTCAAATGAATTGACAAAAATTTAAAAATATGAAAAAAATTTAAAAATATGAAAAAAATTTTAAAATATGAAAAAATTCATTGAATTGAGTAAGTTTGAAATGAATTTTAGAAAAAATTAAAGAGAATTCAAAAGAATTTGACGAAATGCCTAAAAATTTAAGATGAGTTTTAATGACTTCAAGATGAATTAAACAAAAACTTTTAAAAAATCCATTGACCTGAGTAAAGTTTAGTGTATCTAGAAGAATTCAAAAGGATTTAAAAGAATTCAGGATAAATTAATAAGAATTCAGGGCGAATTCCAAATGAATACTTCTTCCCTTACTTCCCTTACTTCTTATGAATAAATTCTTTGAAAACCATTAAAATATTAAAATCCCCTAAAATAATTAAAACCCTTGGAAATCCCTTAAAATTGTTTAAATATCTTGCAAATTCCTTGGAATCTTTTAAAATACCCTAAAAAAATTTCAAAGTCTTTGAAATCCCTTCAAACTATTGAAATAAATAAAAAATTTCTGGGAATCGCAAAAATGTTCTAAAATATTTCCAATCCTTTAAAACTTTTTAAAGCTCTTGAAAATGCATGGGAATCTTTTAAAATACCCTCAAATATTTCAAATCCTTTGAAATTCTATTAAATTGCTGAAATCAATTAACAATTTCTTTATAATCTTTTAAAATAACCTAAAATATTTCTCATCCCTTAAAATCTTTTGAAATTCCTTGAAATTTTGTAAAGCTCTAGAAAATGCCAAGGAATTTGAAAAATACCTTAAAATATTTCAAATTCGTTGGTCATTTTATCCAATATTCTGCAGAACCAATTTTATAAAAACTTTTAAAAAATCAATTAAATTATGTAAAATTGAGTAAATTTATAAGAATTCAAATTCATTAAAAAATTCAAACGAGTTTCAAAGATTTCAGGATAAATTACTAAGAATTCAGGGTGAAATCCAAAAAATAATTTTAAATCTCTTCAAATCTTTAAAACCCTACAAAATATGGTAACTCACTTTTCTCGAATAAATTCTTTAAAATCCACTAAAATGTTATTAAATCTCTTAAAATTAGGAAAAAATTCTCTTAAAATCTGAGAAAATTATTTAGAATCTCTTGAAATTCTTTGAAGACTCTTAAAAACTTCAGAAATTCTTTGAAATTCTTTAATATCCTCGAAATCCTTTAACATCCCTTAAAATCTGGTAAAATCCTTTTGAAATCTTTAGGAATCCCTTGTAATTCTTTGAAATTCAATAAAATGTCTTAAAATCCCTTGAAACCCCTTAAAAACTATGAAATATTTAGAAATTCTGAGAAATCTTTTGAAATCTCTCAAAATCCAGAAGAACTTGGAATCTTCTAAAAACTTATAAAATCGTTTTAAATGTTTAAAGATACCATTAAACCCTTTGAAATATATTCAAAATCCAATGAATATCTCTTAAAATCTGAAGGAGTTATTCAGAATCTCTTGAAGTTCTTTGAAGATTCTTGAAAAATTTAGGAAATCCTTGAAATACTTCAAAATTTTTCGAAATCCTTCAACATCGCTTGAGATCTCGCAAAATCCTTTAAAATCTTAGGAAACCCTTGAAATTCTTTAACTTAAATAAAATTTCTTAAAATCCCTCGAAATCCCGTCAAATTAATCTGAAATCTTCAAAAAATTCTGAGAAATCTTTTAAAATCCTTGGAAATCTTTCAAGATCTCTGGAAATCCTTGGAAATACCGAAAATCCAGAAGAACTTGGAATCTTCTAAAAACTCGTAAAATCAGTTTAAATGCTTAAAGATAACATTAAACCCATTGAAATATTTTAAATCCAAAAAATATCTCTTCAAATTTGAGGGCATTATTCAGAACCTCTTGAAGTATTTTGAAGACTCCTGAAACCCTTAAAAATTCTTTGAAATACTGCAAAATCCTCGAAATCCATCAGCAACCCTTAAAATCCCGTAAAATCCTTTGAAAACTTGAGGAATCCCTCCAAATTCTTTTAAATTTAATAAAACTTCCTTAAATCCCTCGAAATCCCGTAAATTACTCTAAAATCTTTAGAAATTCTGAGAAATTGTAACAACATTCAAAACCTCTCTTGAAATTCTCTTGAAATCCATTAAAATCTTGTAAAACTCTGTAATATCCTTTGCAATTTTTTAGAAATCCCTTTAAATGCTCTAAAATTCAATAATATCTCTTAAAATCCCCCAAATCCTGTAAATTACTCCATCTTTAAAAATTCCGAAAAACCTTAGG